>CAKAOJ020002106.1:0-18161 GCA_916701645.2 Sebastolobus alascanus
GTATGCATTTTTTTTTTTTTGTGTAATCCCCAGAGTGAGTGACAGTAATATATGTGTAAAGATGTGATGTTACCTGTTCGATGAGAGACTGCAGCTCTGAGGCGAAGGACACATTAACGTTAAGGAGACAACGCACTCCGAGCTGGTTTAAACGAGGGGGAAAAGGAGGCGGAGTGAGACCTCTGTTGGTTTTTACCTCTCTGACGTCGCGTAGCTCCGCCCACCAGGTGAGCGTTCAAGAGCTGCGCGTCACCGGAACATCCTCTCCATAACCCTCCAAAATAAACCACCAGAACTATCAAACCCCCCCCACCAACAATAACCCATGATTACATTTAACTCCATTTACAGTCCAGAGACCACATACAACTAAAACATCATCTTTTTATCCATCATTCTCTATTAAAACATCTTTTTATCCTTTATTCTCTATTAAAACATCTTTTTATCCATCATTCTCTATTAAAACATCATCTTTTTATCCTTCATTCTCTATTAAAACATCTTTTTATCCTTCATTCTCTATTAAAACATGTTTTTATCCTTTATTCTCTATTAAAACATCTTTTTATCCATCATTCTCGATTAAAACATATTTTTATCCTTCATTCTCTATTAAAACATCTTTTTATCCTTCATTCTCTCTTTAAACACATCATCTTTTTATACTTCATTCTCTATTAAAACATCTTTTTATCCTTCATTCTCTATCAAAACATCTTTTTATCCATCATTCTCGATTAAAACATATTTTTATCCTTCATTCTCTATAAAAACATCTTTTTATCCATCATTCTCTATTAAAACATCATCTTTTTATCCATCATTCTCTATTAAAACACCTTTTTATCCTTCATTCTCTATTAAAAAATCATCTTTTTATCCATCACTCTCTATTAAAACATCTTTTTTATCCATCATTCTCTATTAAAACATCATCTTCTTATCCATCATTTCTATTAAAACATCTTTTTATCCATCATTCTCTATTAAAACATCTTTTTATCCATCATTCTCTATTAAAACATCATCTTTTAATCCTTCATTCTCTATTAAAACATCTTTTTATCCTTCATTCTCTATTAAGACATCTTTTTATCCATCATTCTCTATTAAAACATCTTTTTATCCTTCATTCTCTATTAAAACATCTTTTTATCCATCATTCTCTATTAAAACATCATCTTTTTATCCATCATTCTCTATTAAAACATCTTTTTATCCTTCATTCTCTATTAAAACATCTTTTTATCCATCATTCTCTATTAAAAAATCATCTTTTTATCAATCATTCTCTATTTAAAC
Organism: Sebastolobus alascanus; assembly: GCA_916701645.2. Classification (NCBI taxonomy): domain Eukaryota; kingdom Metazoa; phylum Chordata; class Actinopteri; order Perciformes; family Sebastidae; genus Sebastolobus; species Sebastolobus alascanus. Next base: position 1,306 of record CAKAOJ020002106.1, read on the forward strand.
ATCTTTTTATCCTTCATTCTCTATTTAAAAACATCATCTTTTTATCCTTCATTCTCTATTAAAATATCTTTTTATCCTTCATTCTCTATTAAAACATCTTTTTATCCATCATTCTATATTAAACATCTTTTTATCCTTCATTCTCTATTAAAACATCATCTTTTTATCCATCATTCTCTATTAAAACGAATTTTTATCCTTTATTCTCTATTTAAAAACATCATCTTTTTATCCATCATTCTTTTATTTATCTATCTATTTATTATTTGTTTACTTTTAATTTATTTTTGCCTTAATTTGATTTGCACCCTGACTGACTACCAGCCACCCGCTTTCAAGTACACACACTCTACACAGTCACACGTACAAACCTTGATATTTTTTCTTTATTTATATTTTTTATTTTATTATTTATTTATTTTTATCCGGTTTTATTTCATTTTGTTTTATTCATATTTCATTTTATTTTATTTGTTATAAGAAAAAAAAGAAAAGAAAAAAAAACCCTACTCAACAGTCCAGGCATGGGACACGCTGCCTCCCTCCATCAATGACTGCTTATGGATAGAAAAGGGCAAACGCCCTGAGCTATCGACTATACTACTACTGCTACTACTACTACTACTACTACTACTGCAGGTCAAAAACACAGATTATGGGCTCCATATTGTACACAATATGAGAGGAAAGTGGTGTTTTGTTAAACCCTAGTCAAATCTAACAACTGTAATCCTGTTATAATATTGGGTCAACATGATAGTTTGTCACTATAAACTCATAAATTACTATTCTTAGTGGCCTGTTTAGTTCCTAAAGGAGTAATAGAGATGAATAGTTTTAGTACTAATTGATTAAAGGTGTCTTTACTACTTGCCCAGCACCAAATCAGCCGATTAGACTGTTGTCAGGCTAATAAAGTGACAGTAGGCAACAATTTTTTGGCATAATTTGGCAAAAATTCCATAATAACCTTATAGCATATTGTAATTCAAGTGTTCTGAGAGAAAACTAGACTTCTGCTCCTCCTCATGTCTCTGATTTCAGGCTTTAGAAAAATCTAGCCCGTGACGGCAGATTTTGACCAATCACAGGTCATTTCAGAGAGAGAGAGCGTTCCTATTGGCTGTGCTCCGGTCATGTGACCAGAACTTGGCTTCCTTCAACAGATTTTACAATGGCGGCGGAGTCACAAACTTTCTCATTTTACAGCTAAACAGTAACTACAAGATGATTCTGAGAACATCTGAGGAGAGAAATAGTCATTACAGTAACAGAATATTGATTCATATCTGATCAGCGCTGCCTAGTTTGACCGTTTGGTCGGAGTTCAGAGTGATTGACAGCCGGCTCTCATAGACTGCAGCTGGGCAGCGGACCTTGTTTTCCTCCGGTAAGTGAAATCCTTCAGATGCCGTTAGGAGCACCGGAGGACACAGTAGGACACAGAGGAACAGGATTTAACTCAGGTTACCTGTTTCATGTACTACTGTCACCATATAGCGGCCGTTTAATAAAAATAACTTTTTTAAATCATATTTGCGCCAATATTGCATACTGCAGCTTTAAATAGGCTTTATCAGTTGCTATAAGCACCATAGATGTGGGTCAGTGGGGGCCTACTACACCCAATAGTAGGTTTTATCATTTATTATCAGTAGAATGTGGGCGTGATCAGTAGATTGTCGGCGTGATCAGTAGGATGTGGGCGTGGCCAGTAGGCTGTCGGCATGGCCAGTAGAATGTTGGCGTGATCAGTAGAATGTGGGTGTGATCAGTAGAATGTGGGCGTGATCAGTAGAATGTGGGTGTGATCAGTAGAATGTGGGCGTGATCAGTAGAATGTGGGTGTGGCCAGTAGGCTGTGGGCATGGCCAGTAGAATGTGGGCGTGATCAGTAGAATGTTGGCGTGATCAGTAGGATGTGGGCGTGGCCAGTAGGCTGTCGGCATGGCCAGTAGAATGTTGGCGTGATCAGTAGAATGTCGGTGTGGCCAGTAGGCTGTGGGCATGGCCAGTAGAATGTGGGCGTGATCAGTAGAATGTTGGCGTGATCAGTAGAATGTGGGCGTGATCAGTAGAATGTTGGCGTGATCAGTAGAATGTGGGTTTGGCCAGTAGGCTGTGGGCATGGCCAATAGAATGTTGGCGTGATCAATACAATGTTGGCGTGATCAGTAGAATGTGGGCGTGATCAGTAGAATGTTGGCGTGATCAGTAGGATGTGGGCGTGGCCAGTAGGCTGTCGGCATGGCCAGTAGAATGTTGGCGTGATCAGTAGAATGTTGGCGTGATCAGTAGGATGTGGGCATGGCCAGTAGGCTGTGGGCATGGCCAGTAGAATGTTGGCGTGATCAGTAGAATGTGGGCGTGATCAGTAGAATGTTGGCGTGATCAGTAGAATGTGGGTGTGGCCAGTAGGCTGTGGGCATGGCCAGTAGAATGTGGGCGTGATCAGTAGAATGTTGGCGTGATCAGTAGAATGTGGGTGTGGCCAGTAGGCTGTGGGCATGGCCAGTAGAATGTTGGCGTGATCAGTAGAATGTTGGCGTGATCAGTAGAATGTGGGTGTGATCAGTAGAATGTTGGCGTGATCAGTAGAATGTTGGCGTGATCAGTAGAATGTTGGCGTGATCAGTAGAATGTGGGTGTGGCCAGTAGAATGTTGGCGTGATCAGTAGAATGTTGGCGTGATCAGTAGAATGTGGGTGTGGCCAGTAGGCTGTGGGCATGGCCAGTAGAATGTTGGCGTGATCAGTAGAATGTTGGCGTGATCAGTAGAATGTGGGTGTGGCCAGTAGGCTGTGGGCATGGCCAGTAGAATGTTGGCGTGATCAGTAGAATGTTGGCGTGATCAGTAGAATGTGGGTGTGGCCAGTAGGCTGTGGGCATGGCCAGTAGAATGTTGGCGTGATCAGTAGAATGTTGGCGTGATCAGTAGAATGTGGGTGTGGCCAGTAGGCTGTGGGCATGGCCAGTAGAATGTTGGCGTGATCAGTAGAATGTTGGCGTGATCAGTAGAATGTGGGTGTGGCCAGTAGGCTGTGGGCATGGCCAGTAGAATGTTGGCGTGATCAGTAGAATGTTGGCGTGATCAGTAGAATGTGGGTGTGGCCAGTAGGCTGTGGGCATGGCCAGTAGAATGTTGGCGTGATCAGTAGAATGTTGGCGTGATCAGTAGAATGTGGGTGTGGCCAGTAGGCTGTGGGCATGCCAGTAGAATGTTGGCGTGATCAGTAGAATGTTGGCGTGATCAGTAGAATGTGGGTGTGGCAGTAGCTGTGGGCATGGCCAGTAGAATGTTGGCGTGATCAGTAGAATGTTGGCGTGATCAGTAGAATGTGGGTGTGGCAGTAGGCTGTGGGCATGGCCAGTAGAATGTTGGCGTGATCAGTAGAATGTTGGCGTGATCAGTAGAATGTGGGTGTGATCAGTAGAATGTTGGCGTGATCAGTAGAATGTTGGCGTGATCAGTAGAATGTTGGCGTGATCAGTAGAATGTGGCGTGATCAGTAGAATGTGGGCGTGATCAGTAGAATGTTGGCGTGATCAGTAGAATGTTGGCGTGATCAGTAGAATGTTGGCGTGATCAGTAGAATGTTGGCGTGATCAGTAGAATGGGGGTGTGGCCAGTAGGCTGTGGGCATGGCCAGTAGAATGTTGGCGTGATCAGTAGAATGTTGGCGTGATCAGTAGAATGTGGGTGTGGCCAGTAGGCTGTGGGTATGGCCAGTAGAATGTTGGCGTGATCAGTAGAATGTTGGCTTGATCAGTAGAATGTGGGTGTGGCCAGTAGGCTGTGGGCATGGCCAGTAGAATGTTGGCGTGATCAGTAGAATGTTGGCGTGATCAGTAGAATGTGGGCGTGATCAGTAGAATGTTGGCGTGATCAGTAGAATGTTGGCGTGGCCAGTAGGCTGTGGGCATGGCCAGTAGAATGTTGGCGTGATCAGTAGAATGTTGGCGTGATCAGTAGAATGTTGGCGGGGTCAGTAGGCTGTGGGCATGGCCAGTAGAATGTTGGCGTGATCAGTAGGATGTGGGCGTGATCAGTAGAATGTGGGTGTGGCCAGTAGGCTGTGGGTATGGCCAGTAGAATGTTGGCGTGATCAGTAGAATGTGGGCGTGATCAGTAGAATGTGGGCGTGATCAGTAGAATGTGGGTGTGGCCAGTAGGCTGTGGGTATGGCCAGTAGAATGTTGGCGTGATCAGTAGAATGTTGGCGTGATCAGTAGAATGTGGGCGTGATCAGTAGAATGTGGGTGTGGCCAGTAGGCTGTGGGCATGGCCAGTAGAATGTTGGCGTGATCAGTAGAATGTTGGCGTGATCAGTAGGATGTGGGTGTGGCCAGTAGGCTGTGGGTATGGCCAGTAGAATGTTGGCGTGATCAGTAGGATGTGGGCGTGATCAGTAGAATGTGGGCGTGATCAGTAGAATGTTGGTGTGGCCAGTAGGCTGTGGGCATGGCCAGTAGAATGTGGGCGTGATCAGTAGAATGTGGGCGTGATCAGTAGAATGTTGGCGTGAACAGTAGAATGTTGGCGTGGCCAGTAGGCTGTGGGCATGGCCAGTAGAATGTTGGCGTGATCAGTAGGATGTGGGCGTGATCAGTAGAATGTGGGTGTGGCCAGTAGAATGTTGGCGTGATCAGTAGAATGTTGGTGTGATCAGTAGAATGTTGGCGTGGCCAGTAGGCTGTGGGCATGGCCAGTAGAATGTTGGCGTGATCAGTAGAATGTGGGCGTGATCAGTAGAATGTGGGTGTGGCCAGTAGGCTGTGGGTATGGCCAGTAGAATGTTGGCGTGATCAGTAGAATGTGGGCGTGATCAGTAGATTGTGGGCGTGATCAGTAGAATGTTGGCGTGATCAGTAGGATGTGGGTGTGGCCAGTAGGCTGTGGGCATGGCCAGTAGAATGTTGGCGTGATCAGTAGAATGTGGGCGTGATCAGTAGAATGTGGGTGTGGCCAGTACGCTGTCGGCATGGCCAGTAGGCTGTCGGCATGGCCAGTAGAATGTTGGCGTGATCAGTAGAATGTGGGTGTGGCCAGTAGGCTGTGGGCATGGCAAGTAGAATGTTGGCGTGATCAGTAGAATGTGGGCGTGATCAGTAGAATGTGGGTGTGATCAGTAGAATGTTGGCGTGATCAGTAGAATGTGAGCGTGATCAGTAGAATGTGGGCGTGATCAGTAGGATGTGGGCGTGATCAGTAGAATGTGGGCGTGATCAGTAGAATGTGGGCGTGGCCAGTAGAATGTGGGCGTGATCAGTAGGATGTTGGCGTGATCAGTAGAATGTGGGCGTGATCAGTAGGATGTGGGTGTGATCAGTAGAATGTGGGCGTGATCAGTAGGATGTGGGCGTGATCAGTAGGATGTGGGCGTGATCAGTAGAATGTGGGCGTGATCAGTAGGATATGGGCGTGATCAGTAGAATGTGGGCGTGATCAGTAGAATGTGGGCGTGGCCAGTAGAATGTGGGCGTGATCAGTAGAATGTTGGCGTGATCAGTAGAATGTGGGCGTGATCAGTAGGATGTGGGTGTGATCAGTAGAATGTCGGCGTGATCAGTAGGATGTGGGCGTGATCAGTAGAATGTGGGTGTGGCCAGTAGGCTGTGGGTATGGCCAGTAGAATGTTGGCGTGATCAGTAGAATGTTGGCTTGATCAGTAGAATGTGGGTGTGGCCAGTAGGCTGTGGGCATGGCCAGTAGAATGTTGGCGTGATCAGTAGAATGTTGGCGTGATCAGTAGAATGTGGGCGTGATCAGTAGAATGTTGGCGTGATCAGTAGAATGTTGGCGTGGCCAGTAGGCTGTGGGCATGGCCAGTAGAATGTTGGCGTGATCAGTAGAATGTTGGCGTGATCAGTAGGATGTGGGCGTGATCAATAGAATGTGGGTGTGGCCAGTAGGCTGTGGGTATGGCCAGTAGAATGTTGGCGTGATCAGTAGAATGTGGGCGTGATCAGTAGAATGTGGGCGTGATCAGTAGAATGTTGGTGTGGCCAGTAGGCTGTGGGCATGGCCAGTAGAATGTTGGGCGTGATCAGTAGAATGTGGGCGTGATCAGTAGAATGTGGGGTGTGGCCAGTAGGCTGTGGGCATGGCCAGTAGAATGTGGGCGTGATCAGTAGAATGTTGGCGTGATCAGTAGGATGTTGGCGTGATCAGTAGAATGTGGGCGTGATCAGTAGAATGTGGGTGTGGCCAGTAGGCTGTGGGCATGGCCAGTAGAATGTGGGCGTGATCAGTAGAATGTTGGCGTGATCAGTAGGATGTGGGTGTGGCCAGTAGGCTGTGGGCATGGCCAGTAGAATGTTGGCGTGATCAGTAGAATGTTGGCGTGATCAGTAGAATGTGGGTGTGATCAGTAGAATGTTGGCGTGATCAGTAGAATGTTGGCGTGATCAGTAGAATGTTGGCGTGATCAGTAGGAATGTGGGTGTGGCCAGTAGGCTGTGGGCATGGCCAGTAGAATGTTGGCGTGATCAGTAGAATGTTGGCGTGATCAGTAGAATGTGGGCGTGATCAGTAGAATGTGGGCGTGATCAGTAGAATGTTGGCGTGATCAGTAGAATGTGGGCGTGATCAGTAGGATGTGGGCGTGGCCAGTAGGCTGTGGGCATGGCCAGTAGAATGTTGGCGTGATCAGTAGAATGTGGGCGTGATCAGTAGAATGTGGGTGTGATCAGTAGAATGTGGGCGTGGCCAGTAGAATGTGGGCGTGATCAGTAGAATGTTGGCGTGATCAGTAGAATGTGGGCGTGATCAGTAGGATGTGGGTGTGATCAGTAGAATGTCGGCGTGATCAGTAGGATGTGGGCGTGATCAGTAGAATGTGGGTGTGGCCAGTAGGCTGTGGGTATGGCCAGTAGAATGTTGGCGTGATCAGTAGAATGTTGGCTTGATCAGTAGAATGTGGGTGTGGCCAGTAGGCTGTGGGCATGGCCAGTAGAATGTTGGCGTGATCAGTAGAATGTTGGCGTGATCAGTAGAATGTGGGCGTGATCAGTAGAATGTTGGCGTGATCAGTAGAATGTTGGCGTGGCCAGTAGGCTGTGGGTATGGCCAGTAGAATGTTGGCGTGATCAGTAGAATGTTGGCGTGATCAGTAGAATGTTGGCGGGGTCAGTAGGCTGTGGGCATGGCCAGTAGAATGTTGGCGTGATCAGTAGAATGTGGGCGTGATCAGTAGAATGTTGGCGTGATCAGTAGAATGTTGGCGTGATCAGTAGAATGTGGGCGTGATCAGTAGGATGTGGGCATGGCCAGTAGAATGTTGGCGTGATCAGTAGAATGTTGGCGTGATCAGTAGGATGTGGGCGTGATCAATAGAATGTGGGTGTGGCCAGTAGGCTGTGGGTATGGCCAGTAGAATGTTGGCGTGATCAGTAGAATGTGGGCGTGATCAGTAGAATGTGGGCGTGATCAGTAGAATGTTGGTGTGGCCAGTAGGCTGTGGGCATGGCCAGTAGAATGTTGGCGTGATCAGTAGAATGTGGGCGTGATCAGTAGAATGTGGGTGTGGCCAGTAAGCTGTCGGCATGGCCAGTAGAATGTGGGCGTGATCAGTAGAATGTTGGCGTGATCAGTAGGATGTGGGTGTGGCCAGTAGGCTGTGGGCATGGCCAGTAGAATGTTGGCGTGATCAGTAGAATGTGGGCGTGATCAGTAGAATGTGGGTGTGGCCAGTACGCTGTCGGCATGGCCAGTAGGCTGTCGGCATGGCCAGTAGAATGTTGGCGTGATCAGTAGAATGTGGGTGTGGCCAGTAGGCTGTGGGCATGGCCAGTAGAATGTTGGCGTGATCAGTAGAATGTGGGCGTGATCAGTAGAATGTGGGTGTGATCAGTAGAATGTTGGCGTGATCAGTAGAATGTGAGCGTGATCAGTAGAATGTGGGCGTGATCAGTAGGATGTGGGCGTGATCAGTAGAATGTGGGCGTGATCAGTAGAATGTGGGCGTGGCCAGTAGAATGTGGGCGTGATCAGTAGGATGTTGGCGTGATCAGTAGAATGTGGGCGTGATCAGTAGGATGTGGGAGTGATCAGTAGAATGTGGGCGTGATCAGTAGGATGTGGGCGTGATCAGTAGGCTGTGGGCATGGCCAGTAGAATGTTGGCGTGATCAGTAGAATGTGGGCGTGATCAGTAGAATGTTGGCGTGATCAGTAGAATGTGGGCATGATCAGTAGGCTGTGGGCATGGCCAGTAGAATGTTGGCGTGATCAGTAGAATGTTGGCGTGATCAGTAGAATGTGGGTGTGGCCAGTAGGCTGTGGGTATGGCCAGTAGAATGTTGGCGTGATCAGTAGAATGTTGGCGTGATCAGTAGAATGTGGGTGTGGCCAGTAGGCTGTGGGCATGGCCAGTAGAATGTTGGCGTGATCAGTAGAATGTTGGCGTGATCAGTAGAATGTGGGCGTGATCAGTAGAATGTTGGCGTGATCAGTAGAATGTTGGCGTGATCAGTAGAATGTTGGCGTGGTCAGTAGGCTGTGGGCATGGCCAGTAGAATGTTGGCGTGATCAGTAGAATGTTGGCGTGATCAGTAGAATGTGGGCGTGATCAGTAGGCTGTGGGCATGGCCAGTAGAATGTTGGCGTGATCAGTAGAATGTTGGCGTGATCAGTAGAATGTGGGCGTGATCAGTAGAATGTGGGCGTGGCCAGTAGAATGTGGGCGTGATCAGTAGAATGTTGGCGTGATCAGTAGAATGTGGGTGTGATCAGTAGAATGTTGGCGTGATCAGTAGAATGTTGGCGTGATCAGTAGAATGTGGGCGTGATCAGTAGAATGTGGGCGTGATCAGTAGAATGTTGGCGTGATCAGTAGAATGTTGGCGTGATCAGTAGAATGTGGGTGTGGCCAGTAGGCTGTGGGCATGGCCAGTAGAATGTGGGCGTGATCAGTAGAATGTTGGCGTGATCAGTAGAATGTGGGTGTGGCCAGTAGGCTGTGGGCATGGCCAGTAGAATGTTGGCGTGATCAGTAGAATGTTGGCGTGATCAGTAGAATGTGGGTGTGGCCAGTAGGCTGTGGGTATGGCCAGTAGAATGTTGGCGTGATCAGTAGAATGTTGGCGTGATCAGTAGAATGTGGGTGTGGCCAGTAGGCTGTGGGCATGGCCAGTAGAATGTTGGCGTGATCAGTAGAATGTTGGCGTGATCAGTAGAATGTGGGCGTGATCAGTAGAATGTTGGCGTGATCAGTAGAATGTTGGCGTGGCCAGTAGGCTGTGGCATGGCCAGTAGAATGTTGGCGTGATCAGTAGAATGTTGGCGTGATCAGTAGATGTGGGCGTGATCAAAAGAATGTGGGTGTGGCCAGTAGGCTGTGGGTATGGCCAGTAGAATGTTTGGGGTGATCAGTAGAATGTGGCGTGATCAGTAGAATGTGGCGTGATCAGTAGAATGTCGGTGTGGCCAGTAGGCTGTGGGCATGGCCAGTAGAATGTTGGCGTGATCAGTAGAATGTTGGCGTGATCAGTAGAATGTGGGTGTGGCCAGTAGGCTGTCGGCATGGCCAGTAGAATGTGGGCGTGATCAGTAGAATGTTGGCGTGATCAGTAGGAAAGTGGGTGTGGCCAGTAGCTGTGGCATGGCCAGTAGAATGTTGGCGTGATCAGTAGAATGTGGGCGTGATCAGTAGAATGTGGGTGTGGCCAGTACGCTGTCGGCATGGCCAGTAGCTGTGGCGTGATCAGTAGAATGTTGGCGTGATCAGTAGAATGTGGGTGTGGCCAGTAGGCTGTGGGCATGGCCAGTAGAATGTTGGCGTGATCAGTAGAATGTTGGCGTGATCAGTAGATGTGGCGTGTGCCAGTAGGCTGTGGGCATGGCCAGTAGAATGTTGGCGTGATCAGTAGAATGTTGGCGTGATCAGTAGAATGTGGGTGTGGCCAGTAGGCTGTGGGCATGGCCAGTAGAATGTTGGCGTGATCAGTAGAATGTTGGCGTGATCAGTAGAATGTGGGTGTGATCAGTAGGATGTTGGCGTGATCAGTAGAATGTTGGCGTGATCAGTAGAATGTTGGCGTGATCAGTAGAATGTGGGTGTGGCCAGTAGGCTGTGGGCATGGCCAGTAGAATGTTGGCGTGATCAGTAGAATGTTGGCGTGATCAGTAGAATGTGGGTGTGGCCAGTAGGCTGTGGGCATGGCCAGTAGAATGTTGGCGTGATCAGTAGAATGTTGGCGTGATCAGTAGAATGTGGGCGTGATCAGTAGAATGTGGGTGTGATCAGTAGAATGTTGGCGTGATCAGTAGAATGTGGGCGTGATCAGTAGAATGTGGGTGTGGCCAGTAGGCTGTGGGGATGGCCAGTAGAATGTTGGCGTGATCAGTAGAATGTTGGCGTGATCAGTAGAATGTGGGTGTGGCCAGTAGGCTGTGGGCATGGCCAGTAGAATGTTGGCGTGATCAGTAGAATGTTGGCGTGATCAGTAGAATGTGGGCGTGATCAGTAGAATGTTGGTGTGGCCAGTAGGCTGTGGGCATGGCCAGTAGAATGTGGGCGTGATCAGTAGAATGTGGGCGTGATCAGTAGAATGTTGGCGTGATCAGTAGAATGTTGGCGTGGCCAGTAGGCTGTGGGCATGGCCAGTAGAATGTTGGCGTGATCAGTAGGATGTGGGCGTGATCAGTAGAATGTGGGTGTGGCCAGTAGAATGTTGGCGTGATCAGTAGAATGTTGGTGTGATCAGTAGAATGTTGGCGTGGCCAGTAGGCTGTGGGCATGGCCAGTAGAATGTTGGCGTGATCAGTAGGATGTGGGCGTGATCAGTAGAATGTGGGTGTGGCCAGTAGGCTGTGGGGATGGCCAGTAGAATGTTGGCGTGATCAGTAGAATGTGGGCGTGATCAGTAGAATGTGGGCGTGATCAGTAGAATGTTGGTGTGGCCAGTAGGCTGTGGGCATGGCCAGTAGAATGTTGGCGTGATCAGTAGAATGTGGGTGTGATCAGTAGAATGTTGGCGTGATCAGTAGAATGTGGGCGTGATCAGTAGAATGTGGGCGTGATCAGTAGAATGTGGGTGTGGCCAGTAGGCTGTGGGCATGGCCAGTAGAATGTTGGCGTGATCAGTAGAATGTTGGCGTGATCAGTAGAATGTGGGCGTGATCAGTAGAATGTTGGCGTGATCAGTAGAATGTTGGCGTGGCCAGTAGGCTGTGGGCATGGCCAGTAGAATGTTGGCGTGATCAGTAGAATGTTGGCGTGATCAGTAGGATGTGGGCGTGATCAATAGAATGTGGGTGTGGCCAGTAGGCTGTGGGTATGGCCAGTAGAATGTTGGCGTGATCAGTAGAATGTGGGCGTGATCAGTAGAATGTGGGCGTGATCAGTAGAATGTTGGTGTGGCCAGTAGGCTGTGGGCATGGCCAGTAGAATGTTGGCGTGATCAGTAGAATGTGGGCGTGATCAGTAGAATGTGGGTGTGGCCAGTAGGCTGTGGGCATGGCCAGTAGAATGTGGGCGTGATCAGTAGAATGTTGGCGTGATCAGTAGGATGTGGGTGTGGCCAGTAGGCTGTGGGCATGGCCAGTAGAATGTTGGCGTGATCAGTAGAATGTGGGGGTGATCAGTAGAATGTGGTGTGGCCAGTAGCTGTCGGCATGGCCAGTAGCTGTGGGCATGGCCAGTAGAATGTTGGCGTGATCAGTAGAATGTGGGTGTGGCCAGTAGGCTGTGGCATGGCCAGTAGAATGTTGGCGTGATCAGTAGAATGTTGGCGTGATCAGTAGAATGTGGGCGTGATCAGTAGAATGTTGGCGTGATCAGTAGAATGTGGGCGTGATCAGTAGAATGTTGGCGTGATCAGTAGGATGTGGGTGTGGCCAGTAGACTGTGGGCATGGCCAGTAGAATGTTGGCGTGATCAGTAGAATGTGGGTGTGGCCAGTAGGCTGTGGGCATGGCCAGTAGAATGTTGGCGTGATCAGTAGAATGTTGGCGTGATCAGTAGAATGTGGGTGTGGCCAGTAGGCTGTGGGTATGGCCAGTAGAATGTTGGCGTGATCAGTAGAATGTTGGCGTGATCAGTAGAATGTGGGTGTGGCCAGTAGGCTGTGGGCATGGCCAGTAGAATGTTGGCGTGATCAGTAGAATGTTGGCGTGATCAGTAGAATGTGGGCGTGATCAGTAGAATGTTGGCGTGATCAGTAGAATGTTGGCGTGATCAGTAGAATGTTGGCGTGATCAGTAGAATGTGGGCGTGATCAGTAGAATGTTGGCGTGATCAGTAGAATGTGGGCGTGATCAGTAGAATGTTGGCGTGATCAGTAGAATGTGGGTGTGGCCAGTAGGCTGTGGGCATGGCCAGTAGAATGTTGGCGTGATCAGTAGAATGTTGGCGTGATCAGTAGAATGTGGGTGTGGCCAGTAGGCTGTGGGCATGGCCAGTAGAATGTTGGCGTGATCAGTAGAATGTTGGCGTGATCAGTAGAATGTGGGTGTGGCCAGTAGGCTGTGGGCATGGCCAGTAGAATGTTGGCGTGATCAGTAGAATGTTGGCGTGATCAGTAGAATGTGGGTGTGGCCAGTAGGCTGTGGGCATGGCCAGTAGAATGTTGGCGTGATCAGTAGAATGTTGGCGTGATCAGTAGAATGTGGGTGTGGCCAGTAGCTGTGGGCATGGCCAGTAGAATGTTGGCGTGATCAGTAGAATGTGGGCGTGATCAGTAGAATGTGGGTGTGGCCAGTAGGCTGTGGGCATGGCCAGTAGAATGTTGGCGTGATCAGTAGAATGTTGGCGTGATCAGTAGAATGTGGGCAGTGCTCAGTAGAATGTTGGCGTGATCAGTAGAATGTTGGCGTGATCAGTAGAATGTGGGTGTGGCCAGTAGGCTGTGGGCATGGCCAGTAGAATGTTGGCGTGATCAGTAGAATGTTGGCGTGATCAGTAGAATGTGGTGTGGCCAGTAGGCTGTGGGTATGGCCAGTAGAATGTTGGCGTGATCAGTAGAATGTTGGCGTGATCAGTAGAATGTGGGTGTGGCCAGTAGGCTGTGGGCATGGCCAGTAGAATGTTGGCGTGATCAGTAGAATGTTGGCGTGATCAGTAGAATGTGGGTGTGGCCAGTAGGCTGTGGGCATGGCCAGTAGAATGTTGGCGTGATCAGTAGAATGTTGGCGTGATCAGTAGAATGTGGGTGTGGCCAGTAGGCTGTGGGCATGGCCAGTAGAATGTTGGCGTGATCAGTAGAATGTTGGCGTGATCAGTAGAATGTGGGTGTGGCCAGTAGGCTGTGGGCTTGGCCAGTAGAATGTTGGCGTGATCAGTAGAATGTTGGCGTGATCAGTAGAATGTGGGTGTGGCCAGTAGGCTGTGGGCATGGCCAGTAGAATGTTGGCGTGATCAGTAGAATGTTGGCGTGATCAGTAGAATGTGGGTGTGGCCAGTAGGCTGTGGGTATGGCCAGTAGAATGTTGGCGTGATCAGTAGAATGTTGGCGTGATCAGTAGAATGTGGGTGTGGCCAGTAGGCTGTGGGCATGGCCAGTAGAATGTTGGCGTGATCAGTAGAATGTTGGCGTGATCAGTAGAATGTGGGTGTGGCCAGTAGGCTGTGGGCATGGCCAGTAGAATGTTGGCGTGATCAGTAGAATGTTGGCGTGATCAGTAGAATGTGGGTGTGGCCAGTAGGCTGTGGGCATGGCCAGTAGAATGTTGGCGTGATCAGTAGAATGTTGGCGTGATCAGTAGAATGTGGGCGTGATCAGTAGAATGTTGGCGTGATCAGTAGGATGTGGGTGTGGCCAGTAGGCTGTGGGTATGGCCAGTAGAATGTTGGCGTGATCAGTAGAATGTTGGCGTGATCAGTAGAATGTGGGCGTGATCAGTAGAATGTTGGCGTGATCAGTAGAATGTTGGCGTGATCAGTAGAATGTTGGCGTGATCAGTAGGATGTGGGTGTGGCCAGTAGGCTGTGGGCATGGCCAGTAGAATGTTGGCGTGATCAGTAGAATGTTGGCGTGATCAGTAGAATGTGGGTGTTCAGTAGTATGTTGGCGTGATCAGTAGAATGTTGGCGTGATCAGTAGAATGTTGGCGTGATCAGTAGAATGTGGGTGTGGCCAGTAGGCTGTGGGCATGGCCAGTAGAATGTTGGCGTGATCAGTAGAATGTTGGCGTGATCAGTAGAATGTGGGTGTGGCCAGTAGGCTGTGGGTATGGCCAGTAGAATGTTGGCGTGATCAGTAGAATGTTGGCGTGATCAGTAGGAATGTTGGCGTGATCAGTAGAATGTGGCGTGATCAGTAGAATGTTGGCGTGATCAGTAGAATGTTGGCGTGATCAGTAGAATGTGGCGTGATCAGTAGAATGTTGGCGTGATCAGTAGAATGTGGGCGTGATCAGTAGAATGTTGGCGTGATCAGTAGAATGTGGGCGTGATCAGTAGAATGTTGGCGTGATCAGTAGAATGTGGGTGTGGCCAGTAGGCTGTGGGCATGGCCAGTAGAATGTTGGCGTGATCAGTAGAATGTTGGCGTGATCAGTAGAATGTGGGTGTGGCCAGTAGGCTGTGGGCATGGCCAGTAGAATGTTGGCGTGATCAGTAGAATGTTGGCGTGATCAGTAGAATGTGGGTGTGGCCAGTAGGCTGTGGGTATGGCCAGTAGAATGTTGGCGTGATCAGTAGAATGTTGGCGTGATCAGTAGAATGTGGGTGTGGCCAGTAGGCTGTGGGCATGGCCAGTAGAATGTTGGCGTGATCAGTAGAATGTGGGCGTGATCAGTAGAATGTTGGCGTGATCAGTAGGATGTGGGCATGGTCAGTAGGCTGTGGGCATGGCCAGTAGAATGTTGGCGTGATCAGTAGAATGTTGGCGTGATCAGTAGAATGTGGGCGTGATCAGTAGAATGTTGGCGTGATCAGTAGGATGTTGGCGTGATCAGTAGAATGTGGGTGTGGAAAGTAGGCTGTGGGTATGGCCAGTAGAATGTTGGCGTGATCAGTAGAATGTTGGCGTGATCAGTAGAATGTTGGCGTGATCAGTAGAATGTGGGTGTGGAAAGTAGGCTGTGGGTATGGCCAGTAGAATGTTGGCGTGATCAGTAGAATGTTGGCGTGATCAGTAGAATGTGGGTGTGGCCAGTAGGCTGTGGGCATGGCCAGTAGAATGTTGGCGTGATCAGTAGAATGTTGGCGTGATCAGTAGAATGTGGGTGTGGCCAGTAGGCTGTGGGTATGGCCAGTAGAATGTTGGCGTGATCAGTAGAATGTTGGCGTGATCAGTAGTATGTGGGCGTGATCAGTAGAATGTTGGCGTGATCAGTAGGATGTGGGCGTGGCCAGTAGGCTGTCGGCATGGCCAGTAGAATGTTGGCGTGATCAGTAGAATGTTGGCGTGATCAGTAGGATGTGGGCATGCTCAGTAGGCTGTGGGCATGGCCAGTAGAATGTTGGCGTGATCAGTAGAATGTTGGCGTGATCAGTAGAATGTGGGTGTGGCCAGTAGGCTGTGGGTATGGCCAGTAGAATGTTGGCGTGATCAGTAGAATGTTGGCGTGATCAGTAGAATGTTGGGGTGCCCGTAGGTGTGGGTTGGAAAATAGGTGTTGGGTTTCCCGTAGAATGTTGGCGTGATCAGTAGAATGTGGGGGTGATCAGTAGAATGTGGGTGCAGTAGGTGTGGGCTGGCCAGTAGGTGTTGGCTGGCAGTAGAATGTTGGCGTGATCATAGAATGTTGGGTGGCCCGTAGGTGTGGGATGCCAGTAGGTGTTGGCTGGCCCGTAGAATGTTGGCGTGATCAGTAGAATGTGGGCGTGATCATAGAATGTTGGGTGCATAGGAGTGGCTGGCCAGTAGTGGGTGGTCATAGAAGTTGGCGTGATCATAGAATGTTGGGCCTATGTGGGGATGCCAGTAGTGTGGGGGTGGCCCGTAGAATGTTGGCGTGATCAGTAGAATGTGGGGTGGCCCGTAGGTGTGGGTTGGCCAGTAGTGTTGGCTGGCCCGTAGAATGTTGGCGGATCAGTAGAATGTTGGGTCATAGTGTGGGTGCCAGTAGGTGTGGGCTGGCCCGTAGAATGTGGGGGTGATCAGTAGGTTGGGTTTCCAGTAGGTGTGGGGTGGCCAGTAGGTGTGGCTGGCCCGTAGAATGTTGGGTGATCATAGAATGTGGGGTGGCCCGTAGGTGTGGGTTTGGGCCCGTAGTGTGGCTGGCCCGTAGAATGTGGCGTGATCAGTAGAATGTTGGGGGTTTATCATAGAATGTTTGGGTGGCCCGTAGGTGTGGGCTGGCCAGTAGGTGTTGGCTGGCCAGTAGAATGTTGGGTGATCAGTAGAATGTTGGGTGCAGTAGTGTGGGTTTGGGCCCGTAGGTGTGGCGGCCCGTAGAATGTTGGCGTGATCAGTAGATGTGGCGTGATCAGTAGAATGTTGGGGTGCCCGTAGGTGTGGGGGCCAGTAGAATGTTGGCTGGCCCGTAGAAGTTGGCGTGATCAGTAGAATGTTGGCGTGATCAGTAGGTGTGGTTGCCAGTAGGTGT
This sequence comes from Sebastolobus alascanus, assembly GCA_916701645.2. NCBI lineage: Eukaryota > Metazoa > Chordata > Actinopteri > Perciformes > Sebastidae > Sebastolobus > Sebastolobus alascanus. Next base: position 17,800 of record CAKAOJ020002106.1, read on the forward strand.
GGGATGGCCCGTAGAATGTTGGCTTGTTCAGTAGAATGTTGGCGTGATCAAAAATGTGGGTTTGGGCCCGTAGTGTGGGTTTCCCGTAGAATGTTGGCGTGATCAGTAGGTGTGGCGTGATCAGTAGAATGTGGCGGATCATAGAATGTGGGGTGTCAGTAGGTGTGGGTTGGCAGTAGGTTTGGGTATCAGTAGAATGTTGGGGGTCAGTAGAATGTGGCGATCAGTAGAATGTGGGCGTGATCAGTAGGCTGTGGGTATGGCCAGTAGAATGTTGGCGTGATCAGTAGAATGTTGGCGTGATCAGTAGAATGTGGGGTGTGGCCTAAAGGGGCTGTGGGGGCAAAATTTTTGGGGCCAAA
>CAKAOJ020002107.1:0-19631 GCA_916701645.2 Sebastolobus alascanus
TAAATATAAAGAATTTATTTCCTAACAACTTTCAAATTTTTCATTTATATATATTTTTTAAACAAAGTAAATATTTAAATAAAAATACAATAATTTATTTCCTAATCATTGTAAATAACCACCATAGATGACAATAACAAAGTAAAAGGTTAACATTTAGAATTTTTGACGGTTTACACTGACTTTGGGATGGTTGAAATTTTTTTTCAGGACGGTTCCGGGACTGTGGTGAAAAACGTTAGTCTGGAGCCTTTTATATCAGCTGCAATACCAAAATAAAACACCAACAAAACGATCGGTAAATGTGTGCTACAATTTGTGGCCTGTGCTACAAAACCTTCAACCTATGTAGCACCTGTGCTATGTGCTAAAAAAGTTACCATACAGCCCTGAAGTGAGATTTGTCATTCATGTCTCATTCACAAACATGTGAAAAACATCTTGTGTGTCTGTTCCCTCCAAATCCGTTGCAAATCACTATTGAATAATTAAAGCTGCAAGCAGCGATGAACGGGCCCTCGCACCTTCCCGCACGTCGGGGGTACTGGCGGGACGCCGGTCGACGCAGCCCTACATTTCAGTGACCATCGGACACTGCACGCACAAGTTAGACGTTATTTCCTGCGTAGATTGAGCGGCACAGGAAATGACGCATTTCAATTTTTTCACCACCTCCTGTGTCCGCTATGTGGCGCTAGAGAACACACGCTAAACAGGCATTATGTTGCTCATTATCAAGTGTAGACCACACATTGTAAATTTCATGTGAATCGGATAATGTTTGTCACATAACGCTGACTTCCTGTTGCCAGTAGGTGGCGCTATGAATAGGAGTCAATATTAACATGTAGATGTTTTCAGGCCTGAACTCTTATGAAGTAGATCAAGTTTGGGGCAGATTGGACCAAGTACAGTTGAGTTATAACATTTTGTTTTTCAATGGCGAGTCATGCAAATTCTCCGCCACGCCACGTCAACGCCGTTTCAAAAAACCTCACGATTTGAACAACTTTTCATCACAAAGATCTTTAGATTGTACTGACCAAATCTGAAGTTGATCGGGTTAAGTCTCTAGGACTAGTTCGTTAAAGTACAAAGCCTGGAAATGGCCAAAAATATACGAAAAATTCACACAAAAATCCAGATGGCCGACTTCCTGTTGGGTTTAGAGCATGGCCCCAAGAGACTTTTTGTTAAGTCTACGGGTGATACATGTGCCTACCAAATCTCGAACATCTAGGTGAAACGTACTGCGAGGGCTGCTTCGTTGAAATTTTGTAGGGGGCGCTATCGAGCTCCCTTGCCACACCAAAGCACAAAAACCATATCCGTTAACACATTTTAGCACCGTTAATGAGTGTGCCGAGTTTCGTTCATTTACAAGCATATCTAGCCCTTGAAAAACAACTTCCTGTTTCATGGCGAATGATGCGTCGCCACAGCAAGTACGCTCAACGAAAGCTAAAAAGCTTTGCAGGCTGGCATCAGGAACTTCTTAACACCACGCTGACCAAATTTGAAGTTGATCTGGTTAACCTGCTAAGAGTAGCACGCCAAAATAGAGCGACTGTAACTTCCTGTTGCCAATAGGTGGCGCTATGAGTATGATTCAAAATGTGCCTGTAGATGTCTTCAGGTCGGGACGCTCATCAAACGTCAGAAATTTGGAAAAGATCTGACCATCAGGAGTCGAGTTACAGAGGTTTGTTTTGTAATGGCGAGTCATCGAAATTCGCCATGCCGCCACGGCGCCGCCATTCAACGAAACCTCACAATTTTCACAAGGAAGCATCATCAAGGTCTTAAGGCTTTCCTGACCTAATTTGAGGTGGATCTGATTAGTTTGTGAGGCAGAGTACATCAGCATGCAAAACATGACATTTCCTGTTGTCAGTAGGTGGCGCTATGACTGCGAGCCAAAATTTGCATGTGGATGTCATCAGGGACGGACCTTTATCAGGCATGAGAGATTTGGAGCAGATTGGTTAATGTACGACAAAGTTACAGCAACTTCCTGTTTTTTGGCGAAAGGCGCTTTTTTGCCGCCACGCCACGGCAACATAGTTCGATGAAAATGAAAGATTCGAACAACTTTTCATCACAAAGGTCTTGAGACTGTACTGACCAAATTTGAAGTCGATCGGGTTAAAACTCTAGGACTAGTTCGTTAAAGTATAGTGCCTGGAAATGGCAAAAAATACCCTAAAATAACACATTCAATTCAATATGGCTGACTTCCTGTTGGGTTTATGGTATACCTCCAAGAGGCTTTTTTGTACGTCTCAACATGTTGCATATACCTGTCAAATTTCATACTTCTAGGTGAAACCACAACGAGGGGCTCAATGTTAGCAATTTGTAGGGGGCGCTATCGAGCCATTTTGTCACATCCCAGCAAGAGACCCAGAAAATATCAAATTTTTCACCAGTCCTGATACACGTGCAAAATTTTTTCATTTTCCGAGCACGTTTAGCCCCTCAAAACTGCGATTACTTTGTCCTAAAAATAATAAGAATAATAATAATAATTAAAGCTGCAAGCAGCGATGAACGGGCCCGAGCACCTCTACGCGCGTCTGGGGTACGCGCGGGACGCCAACCGACGAGGCCAGGCACAATGAAACCGGAACTCTGACGAGCACAATGACGTAGATCACACATGGTAAATTTCATGTGAATCGGATGATGTTTGTCACGTAACGCTGACTTCCTGTTGCCAGTAGGTGGCGCTATGACTTTGAGTCAATATTGCCATGTAGATGTCCTCAGATCTGGACTACTATGTGGTATTTCAAGTTTGGGGCAGATTGGAAAAAGTACAATCGAGTTACAATATTTTGTCTTTCAATGGCGAGTCATGCAAATTCTCCGCCACGCCACGTCAACGTCGTTTCAAAAAACCTCACGATTTGAATAACTTTTCATCACAAAGGTCTTCAGATTGTACTGACCAAATCTGAAGTTGATCGGGTTAAGTCTCTAGGAGCAGTTCGTTAAAGTACAAAGCCTGGAAATGGCCAAAAATATACGAAAAATTCACACAAAAATCAAGATGACCGACTTCCTGTTTGGTTTAGAGCATGGCACCAAGAGACTTTTTTTTAAGTCTACGGGTGATACATGTGCCTACCAAATCTCGAACATCTAGGTCAAAACGTACCGCGAGGGCTGCTTTGTTGAAATTTTGTAGGGGGCGCTATTGAGCCCCCTTGCCACACACAAGCACCAAAACCATATCTGTTAACATATTTTAGTGCCGTTAATGAGTGTGCCAAGTTTTGTTTGTTTTTAAGCAATCCTAGCACCTCAAAAGCAACTTCCTGTTTCATGGCGAACAATACGTCGCCACGGCAACGGCATTTCACGAAAATACAAAACCTTCGCTGTCTGGCGTCATGAAGGTCTTACCATTGTTGTGACCAAATTTGAGGTGGATCTGGTTAACCTGCTAACAGTAGTACACCAAAATATGGCGACAGTAACTTCCTGTTGCCACTAGGTGGCGCTATGAGTATGATTGAAAATTAGACTGTAGATGTCTTCAGGCCGGGACGATCATCAAATGTTATTAATTTGGATAAGATCTGATTATCTGGAGTTGAGTTACAGCGGTTTGTTTTTTCATGGCGACTCATCGAAATTCGCCATACCACCACGACGCCGCCATTTGATGAAAACTCACAATTTTCGAAAGGAAGCATCATCAAGGTCTTAAGGCTTTTCTCACCTAATTTGGTAAAGATGTGATTAATTTCTGAGGAGATGTACATCAACGTGTACAACATGACATTTCCTGTTACCACTAGGTGGCGCTATGACTGAGAGTCAAAATTTGCATGTGGATGTCATCAGGCCAGGACCCTTATCATACATGTGACATTTAGAGCAGATTGGAAAAGGTATGCCAAAGTTACAGCAACTTCCTGTTTTTTGGCGAAAGGCGCTTTTTCGCCGCCACGCCACGGTCAGATTGTTCAATGAAAACTCACCAATTGAATAACTTTTCATCCTTAAGGTCTTAAGATGGTCCTGACCAAATTTCAAGTCGATCTGATGAAATCTGGAGGAGGAGTTCGTTAAAGTACACGGCCTATAAAACGCAAAAAATGGGCAAAATCGCATATAAAATCCAATATGGCTGACTTCCTGTTGAGTTTTGGCCATACCTCCAAGAGGCTTTTTTGTGCGTCTCCACATGATACATCTGTCTACCAAATTTCATACTTGTAGGTAAAACCGGAGAACGGATATCAATTTTTCCAAATTTCTAGGGGACGCTAGCGAGTCATTTTGCAACACTCAAAACCGAGACCCTTAAAATATCAAATTTTTCACCGCGTCTGACAAGTCTGCCAAATTTAACAACTTTTCGAGCATAGCAAAGGCCTCAAAAACGCGATTCATTTGAGAGAAAAATAATAATAATAATAATTAAAGCTGCAAGCAGCGATGAACGGGCCCGAGCACCTCTCCGCGCGTCGGGGGTACTGGCGGGACGCCGACTGACGCGGCCGGGCACAATGAAACCGGAACTCCGACGAGAGCAACGACGTCTGCCACAAGACTCTACGACAAACGCAGTTATGAAAGGGGGCGGGGCTAATGTGTAGGGGGCAGGGATCACCTTCACCAACTTATCAGGCACTCTCTGCTGAGTGGTATGACACCTCTCACAAGAGTCTACGACAAACGCTTCATTAGTTAGTCAAGGGGGCGGGGCTTGTGTGTAGGGGGCGGGGAGAACCTTCACCAATGAAACATGAACTCTCTGCTGAGTGATATGATACCACCCACGAGATTCTACGACAAACGGTTCATGAGTTATGAAAGGGGGCGTGGCTAACGTATTGGGGCGTGGCCATGAGTCAATATGGACATGTATATGTCTTCAGGACTGGACCCTCATCATGCCTGAGAAATTTGGGGCAGATCGGATTATGTACAGATTTGTTACAACAACTTCCTGTTTCATGGCGAATGGCCCAAAATGGCCGCCACGCCACGGTCAGGTCGTTCAGTGAAAACTCACCATTTGAATAACTTTTCATCACAAAGGTCTTCAGATTGTACTGACCAAATCTGAAGTTGATCGGGTTAAGTCTGTAGGAGGAGTTCGTTAAAGTACAAAGCCTGGAAATGGCCAAAAATATACGAAGAATTCAAACAAACATCAAGATGGCCGACTTCCTGTTGGGTTTAGAGCATGGCACCAAGAGACTTTTTTTTAAGTCTACGGATGATACATGTGCCTACCAAATCTCAAACATCTAGGTCAAACGTACCGCGAGGGCTGCTTTGTTGAAGTTTTGTAGGGGGCGCTATTGAGCCCCCTTGCCACATACAAGCACAAAAACCATATCTATTAACATATTTTAGCACCGTTAATGAGTGTGCCAAGTTTCGTTTGTTTTAAAGCAATCCTAGCACCTCAAAAACAACTTCCTTTTTGATGGCGAACAATACGTTGCCACGGCAACGGCATTTCACGAAAATTCAAAACCTTCGCTGTCTGGCATCATGAAGGTCTTACCATTGTTGTGACCAAATTTGAGGTGGATCTGGTTAACCTGCTAAGAGTAGTACACCAAAATATCACGACAGTTATGTCCTGTTGCCAACAGGTGGCGCTATGAGTATGATTGAAAATTAGACTGTAGATGTCTTCAGGCCAGGACGCTCATCAAATGTTATTAATTTTGATAAGATCTGACCATCTGGAGTCGAGTTACAGCGGTTTGTTTGTTCATGGCGTCTCATCGAAATTCGCCATACCACCACGGCGCCGCCATTCGATGAAAACTCACAGTTTTTGAAAGGAAGCATCATCAAGGTCTTAAGGCTTTTCTCACCTAGTTTGAGATAGATGTGATTAATTTCTGAGGCAGAGGACATCAACGTGTACAACATGAGATTTCCTGTTACCAATAGGTGGCGCTATGACTGCAAGCCAAAATTTGCATATGGATGTCATCAGGCCAGGACCCTTATCACACATGAGAAATTTAGAGCAGATTGGAAAATGTATGCCAAAGTTACAACAACTTCCTGTTTTTTGGCGAAAGGCGCTTTTTCGCCGCCACGCCACGGTCAGGTCGTTCAGTGAAAAACTCACCATTTTGATAACTTTTCATCCTTAAGGTCTTAAGATGGTCCTGACCAAATTTCAAGTCGCTCTGAAAAAAATTGTAGGAGGAGTTCGTTAAAGTACGCGACCTATAAAACGCCAAAAATGGGCGAAAATCGCATATTATATTCAAAATGGCTGACCTCCTGTTGAATTTTGGGCATATCTCCCAGAGGCTTTTTTGTGCGTCTCCACATGATACATCTGTCTGCCAAATTTCATACTTGTAGGTGAAACCGGACCGCGGATATCAACTTTTTCAATTTTCTAGGGGGCGCTAGTGAGCCATTTTGCAAAACCCGAGTCTGAAAGCCTTAAAATATCAAATTTTTCACCATGTCTGATAAGTGTGCCAAGTTTAACAACTTTTCAAGCATGGCAAAGGCCTCAAAAACGCGATTCATTTGCCTGAAAAAGAATAATAAGAATTCCTTCAGTTTCAATAGGGCCTTCGCTGGCCCGACGTTGTCGGTGCTCGGGCCCTAATTAAAGCTGCAAGCAGCGATGAACGGGCCCGAGCACCTCTACGCGCGTCTGGGGTACGCGCGGGACGCCAACCGACGAGGCCAGGCACAATGAAACCGGAACTCTGACGAGCACAATGACGTAGATCACACATGGTAAATTTCATGTGAATCGGATGATGTTTGTCACGTAACGCTGACTTCCTGTTGCCAGTAGGTGGCGCTATGACTATGAGTCAATATTGCCATGTAGATGTCCTCAGATCTGGACTACTATGTGGTATTTCAAGTTTGGGGCAGATTGGAAAAAGTACAGTCGAGTTACAATATTTTGTCTTTCAATGGCGAGTCATGCAAATTCTCCGCCACGCCAAGTCAACGTCGTTTCAAAAAACCTCACGATTTGAATAACTTTTCATCACAAAGGTCTTCAGATTGTACTGACCGAATCTGAAGTTGATCGGGTTAAGTCTCTAGGAACAGTTCGTTAAAGTACAAAGCCTGGAAATGGCCAAAAATATACGAAAAAAATCACACTAAAATCAAGATGGCCGACTTCCTGTTGGGTTTAGAGCATGGCACCAAGAGACTTTTTTTTAAGTCTACAGAAGATACATGTGCTTACCAAATCTCGAACATCTAGGTCAAACGTACCACGAGGGCTGCTTTTTTAAAATTTTGTAGGGGGCACTATTGAGCCCCCTTGCCACTCACAAGCACAAAAACCTTATCTGTTGACATATTTTAGCACCGTTAATGAGAGTGTCAAGTTTCGTTTGTTTTTAAGAAATCCTAGCACCTCAAAAACAACTTCCTGTTTCATGGCGAAGAATACGTCGCCACGGCAACGGCATTTCACGAAAATTCAAAACCTTCGCTGTCTGGTATCATGAAGGTCTTACCATTATTGTGACCAAATTTGAGGTTGATCTGGTTAACCTGCTAAGAGTAGTACACCAAAATATTGCGACAGTTACGTCCTGCTGCCACCAGGTGGCGCTATGAGTATGATTGAAAATTAGACTGTAGATATCTTCAAGCCAGGACGCTCATCAAATGTTATTAATTTGGATAAGATCTGACCATCTGGAGTCGAGTTAGAGCGGTTTGTTTGTTCATGGCGACTCATCGAAATTCGCCATACCACCACGCCGCCGCCATTCGATGAAAACTCACAATTTTCGAAAGGAAGCATCATCAAGGTCTTAAGGCTTTTCTCACCTAATTTGAGATAGATGTGATTAATTTCTGAGGCAGAGTACATCAACGTGTACAACATGACATTTCCTGTTACCACTAGGGGGCGCTATGACTGAGAGCCAAAATTTGCATGTGGAGGTCATCAAGCCAGGACCCTTATCATACATGTGAAATTTAGAGCAGATTGGAAAATGTATGCCAAAGTTACAACAACTTCCTGTTTTTTGGCGAAAGGCGCTTTTTCGCCGCCACGCCACGGTCAGATCGTTCAGTGAAAACTCACAATTTGAATAACTTTTCATCCTTAAGGTCTTAAGATGTTCCTGACCAAATTTCAAGTCGATCTGATGTAATCTGCAGGAGGAGTTCGTTAAAGTACACGGCCTATAAAACGCAAAAAATGGGCGAAAATCGCATATTAAATCCAATATGCCTGACTTCCTGTTGAATTTTGGGCATACCTCCAAGAGGCTTTTTTGTGCGTCTCCACATGATACATCTGTCTGCCAAATTTCATACTTGTAGGTGAAATCGGAGAACGGATATCAGTTTTTTCATTTTTCTAGGGGGCGCTAGCGAGCCATTTTGCAACAGCCGAGCCCAAGTCTCTTAAAATATTAAATTTTTCACCGCCTCTGATATGTGTGCCAAGTTTAACAACTTTTTGAGCATGGCAAAGTCCTCAAAAAGGCGATTCATTTGAGAGAAAAAGAAAAAGAATAATCCTTACAGTTTCAATAGGGTCCTCGGACCCGACTTCGTCGGTGCTCGGGCCCTAATAATAATAATAATAATAATTAAAGCTGCAAGCAGCGATGAACGGGCCCGAGCACCTCTACGCGCGTCTGGGGTACGCGCGGGACGCCAACCGACGCGGCCAGGCACAATGAAACCGGAACTCTGACGAGCACAATGACGTAGATCACACAATGTAAATTTCATCTGAATCGGATGATGTTTGTCACGTAACGCTGACTTCCTGTTGCCAGTAGGTGGCGCTATGACTATGAGTCAATATTGCCATGTAGATGTCCTCAGATCTGGACTACTATGTGGTATTTCAAGTTTGGGGCAGATTGGAAAAAGTACAGTCGAGTTACAACATTTTGTCTTTCAATGGCGAGTCATGCAAATTCTCCGCCACGCCACGTCAACGTCGTTTCAAAAAACCTCACGATTTGAATAACTTTTCATCACAAAGGTCTTCAGATTGTACTGACCAAATCTGAAGTTGATCGGGTTAGGTCTCTAGGAGCAGTTCGTTAAAGTACAAAGCCTGGAAATGGCCAAAAATATACGAAAAATTCACACAAAAATCAAGATGACCGACTTCCTGTTGGGTTTAGAGCATGGCACCAAGAGACTTTTTTTTAAGTCTACGGGTGATACATGTGCCTACCAAATCTCGAACATCTAGGTCAAACGTACCGCGAGGGCTGCTTTGTTGAAATTTTGTAGGGGGCGCTATTGAGCCCCCTTGCCACACACAAGCACCAAAACCATATCTGTTAACATATTTTAGCGCCGTTAATGAGTGTGCCAAGTTTTGTTTGTTTTTAAGCAATCCTAGCACCTCAAAAGCAACTTCCTGTTTCATGGCGAACAATACGTCGCCACGGCAACGGCATTTCACGAAAATACAAAACCTTCGCTGTCTGGCATCATGAAGGTCTTACCATTGTTGTGACCAAATTTGCAGGTGGATCTGGTTCACCTGCTAAGAGTAGTACACCAAAATATCGCGACAGTTACGTCCTGTTGCCACTAGGTGGCGCTATGAGTATGATTGAAAATTAGACTGTAGATGTCTTCAGGCCGGGACGATCATCAAATGTTATCAATTTGGATAAGATCTGACCATCTGGAGTCGAGTTACAGCGGTTTGTTTGTTCATGGCGACTCATCGAAATTCGTCATACCACCACGGTGCCGCCATTTGATGAAAACTCACAATTTTCGAAAGGAAGCATCATCAAGGTCTTAAGGCTTTTCTCACCTAATTTGGTAAAGATGTGATTAATTTCTGAGGAGATGTACATCAACGTGTACAACATGACATTTCCTGTTACCACTAGGTGGCGCTATGACTGAGAGTCAAAATTTGCATGTGGATGTCATCAGACCAGGACCCTTATCATACATGTGACATTTAGAGCAGATTGGAAAAGGTATGCCAAAGTTACAGCAACTTCCTGTTTTTTGGCGAAAGGCGCTTTTTCGCCGCCACGCCACGGTCAGATTGTTCAATGAAAACTCACCAATTGAATAACTTTTCATCCTTAAGGTCTTAAGATGGTCCTGACCAAATTTCAAGTCGATCTGATGAAATCTGGAGGAGAAGTTCGTTAAAGTACACGGCCTATAAAACGCAAAAAATGGGCAAAATCGCATATAAAATCCAATATGGCTGACTTCCTGTTGAGTTTTGGCCATACCTCCAAGAGGCTTTTTTGTGCGTCTCAACATGTTACATCTGTGTGCCAAATTTCATACTTGTAGGTGAAACCGGAGCGAGGGGCTCAAGTTTGTCAATTTTCTAGGGGGCGCTAGCGAGCCATTTTGCAACACCCGAATCCGAGACCCTTAAAATATCAAATTTTTCACCGAGTCTGACAAGTCTGCCAAATTTAACAACTTTTCGAGCATGGCAAAGGCCTCAAAAACGCAATTCATTTGAGAGAAAAATAATAATAATTAAAGCTGCAAGCAGCGATGAACGGGCCCGAGCACCTCTCCGCGCGTCTGGGGTACGCGCGGGACGCCAACCGACGCGGCCAGGCACAATGAAACCGGAACTCTGACGAGCACAATGACGTAGATCACACAATGTAAATTTCATCTGAATCGGATGATGTTTGTCACGTAACGCTGACTTCCTGTTGCCAGTAGGTGGCGCTATGACTATGAGTCAATATTGCCATGTAGATGTCCTCAGATCTGGACTACTATGTGGTATTTCAAGTTTGGGGCAGATTGGAAAAAGTACAGTCGAGTTACAACATTTTGTCTTTCAATGGCGAGTCATGCAAATTCTCCGCCACGCCACGTCAACGTCGTTTCAAAAAACCTCACGATTTGAATAACTTTTCATCACAAAGGTCTTCAGATTGTACTGACCAAATCTGAAGTTGATCGGGTTAGGTCTCTAGGAGCAGTTCGTTAAAGTACAAAGCCTGGAAATGGCCAAAAATATACGAAAAATTCACACAAAAATCAAGATGGCCGACTTCCTGTTGGGTTTAGAGCATGGCACCAAGAGACTTTTTGTTAAGTCTACGGCTGATACATGTGCCTACCAAATCTCGAACATCTAGGTGAAACGTACCGCGAGGGCTGCTTTGTTGAAATTTTGTAGGGGGCGCTATTGAGCCCCCTTGCCACACACAAGCACGAAAACCATATCTGTTAACATATTTTAGCGCTGTTAATGAGTGTGCCAAGTTTCGTTAGTTTTTAAGCAATCCTAGCAACTCAAAAGCAACTTCCTGTTTCATGGCGAACAATACGTCGCCACGGCAACGGCATTTCACGAAAATACAAAACCTTCGCTGTCTGGCATCATGAAGGACTTACCATTGTTGTGACCAAATTTGAGGTGGATCTGGTTAACCTGCTAACAGTAGTACACCAAAATATGGCGACAGTAACTTCCTGTTGCCACTAGGTGGCGCTATGAGTATGATTGAAAATTACATTGTAGATGTCTTCAGGCCGGGACGATCATCAAATGTTATTAATTTGGATAAGATCTGACCATCTGGAGTTGAGTTACAGCGGTTTGTTTTTTCATGGCGACTCATCGAAATTCGCCATATCACCACGGTGCCGCCATTTGATGAAAACTCACAATTTTCGAAAGGAAGCATCATCAAGGTCTTAAGGCTTTTCTCACCTAATTTGGTAAAGATGTGATTAATTTCTGAGGAGATGTACATCAACGTGTACAACATGACATTTCCTGTTACCACTAGGTGGCGCTATGACTGAGAGTCAAAATTTGCATGTGGATGTCATCAGGCCAGGACCCTTATCATACATGTGACATTTAGAGCAGATTGGAAAAGGTATGCCAAAGTTACAGCAACTTCCTGTTTTTTGGCGAAAGGCGCTTTTTCGCCGCCACGCCACGGTCAGGTCGTTCAGTGAAAACTCACCAATTGAATAACTTTTCATCCTTAAGGTCTTAAGATGGTCCTGACCAAATTTCAGGTCAATCTGATGAAATCTGGAGGAGGAGTTCGTTAAAGTACACGGCCTATAAAACGCAAAAAATGGGCAAAATTGCATATTAAATCCAATATGGCTGACTTCCTGTTGAATTTTGGGCATACCTCCAAGAGGCTTTTTTGTGCGTCTCCACATGATACATCTGTCTGCCAAATTTCATACTTGTAGGAAAAACTGGAGAACGGATATCAGATTTTCCAATTTTCTAGGGGGCGCTAGAGAGCCATTTTGCAAAATCCGAATCCGAGACCCTTAAAATATCAAAATTTTCACCGCGTCTGATAAGTCTGCCAAGTTTAACAACTTTTTGAGCATGGCAAAGGCCTCAAAAAGGCGATTCATTTTTGTGAAAAATAAAAAGAATAATAATAATTCCTTCAGTTTCAATAGGGTCCTCGGACCCGACTTCGTCGGTGCTCGGGCCCTAATTAAAGCTGCAAGCAGCGATGAACGGGCCCGAGCACCTTCACGCACGTCGTGGGTACTGGCGGGACCCTGTCGACAAACCCGTACATTTCAGTGACCATCGGACACTGCACGCACAAGTTAGACGTTATTTCCTGCGTGGATTGAGTGGCACAGGAAATGTTGTATTGCAAGTTTTTCACCACTTCCTGTGTCCACTATGTGGCGCTAGAGAACAAGAGCTAAAAATTCATTATGTTGCTTTTTATTAAGTGTGGATCACACAATGTAAATTTCATGTGAATCGGATGATGTCTGTCACGTAACGCTGACTTCCTGTTGCCAGTAGGTGGCACTATGACTATGAGTCAATATTAACATGTAGATGTCCTCAGGTCCGGACTACTATTTGGTAGGTCAAGTTTGGGGCAGATTGGACCAAATACAGTCGAGTTACAACATTTTGTCTTTCAATGGCGAGTCATGCAAATTCTCCGCCACGCCACGACAACGTCGTTTCAAAAAACCTCACGATTTGAATAACTTTTCATCACAAAGGTCTTCAGATTGTACTGACCAAATCTGAAGTTGATCGGGTTAAGTCTGTAGGAGGAGTTCGTTAAAGTACAAAGCCTGGAAATGGCCAAAAATATACGAAAAATTCACACAAAAATCAAGATGGCCGACTTCCTGTTGGGTTTAGAGCTCGGCACAAAAAGACTTTTTTTTAAGTCTACGAGTGATACATGTGCCTACCAAATCTCGATCATCTAGGCCAAACGTACCGCGAGGGCTGCTTTGTTGAAATTTTGTAGGGGGCGCTATTGAGCCCCCTTGCCACACACAAGCACAAAAAACATATTTGTTAACATATTTTAGCGCCGTTAATGAGTGTGCCAAGTTTCGTTTGTTTTTAAGCAATCCCAGCACCTCAAAAGCAACTTCCTGTTTCATGGCTAAGAATACGTCGCCACGGCAACGGCATTTCACGAAAATTCAAAACCTTCGCTGTCTGGTATCATGAAGGTCTTACCATTAATGTGACCAAATTTGAGGTTTATCTGGTTAACCTGCTAAGAGTAGTACACCAAAATATCGCGACAGTTACGTCCTGCTGCCACCAGGTGGCGCTATGAGTATGATTGAAAATTAGACTGTAGATATCTTCAAGCCGGGACACTCATCAAATGTTATTAATTTGGATAAGATCTGACCATCTGGAGTCGAGTTACAGCGGTTTGTTTGTTCATGGCGACTCATCGAAATTCGCCATACCACCACGCCGCCGCCATTTGATGAAAACTCACAATTTTCGAAAGGAAGCATCATCAAGGTCTTAAGGCTTTTCTCACCTAATTTGAGATAGATGTGATTAATTTCTGAGGCAGAGTACATCAACGTGTACAACATGACATTTCCTGTTACCACTAGGGGGCGCTATGACTGCGAGCCAAAATTTGCATGTTGCGGTCATCAGGCAAGGACCCTTATCATACATGTGAAATTTAGAGCAGATTGGAAAATGTATGCCAAAGTTATAACAACTTCCTGTTTTTTGGCGAAAGGCGCTTTTTCGCCGCCACGCCACGGTCAGATCGTTCAGTGAAAACTCACCATTTGAATAACTTTTCATCGTTAAGGTCTTAAGATGGTCCTGACCAAATTTCAAGTCGATCTGATGTAATCTGCAGGAGGAGTTCGTTAAAGTACACGGCCTATAAAACGCAAAAAATGGGCGAAAATCACATATTAAATCCAATATGGCTGACTTCCTGTTGAATTTTGGGCATACCTCCAAGAGGCTTTTTTGTGCGTCTCCACATGATACATCTGTCTGCCAAATTTCATACTTGTAGGTAAAACCGGAGAACGGATATCAATTTTTCCAATTTTCTAGGGGGCGCTAGAGAGCCATTTTGCAAAACCCGAATCTGAGACCCTTAAAATATCAAATTTTTCACCGCGTCTGATAAGTGTGCCAAGTTTAACAACTTTTCCAGCATGGCAAAGGCCTCAAAAAGGCGATTCATTTGAGAGAAAAAGAAAAAGAAAAAGAAAAAGAAAAAGAAAAAGAAACACTACAGTTTCAATAGGGTCCTCGGACCCGACTTCGTCGGTGCTCGGGCCCTAATAATAAACGCTACAGTTTCAATAGGGCCTTCGCTGGCCCGACGTTGTCGGTGCTCGGGCCCTAACAAGCAGCGATGAACGGGCCCGAGCACCTCTCCGCGCGTCGGGGGTACTGGCGGGACGCCAACCGACGCGGCCGGGCACAATGAAACCGGAACTCCGACGAGCGCAACGACGTCTGCCACAAGACTCTACGACAAACGGAGTTATGAAAGGGGGCGGGGCTTGTGTTTAGGAGGGCGGGGTTAACCTTCACCAACTTATCAGGCACTCTCTGCTGAGTGATATGACACCTCCCACAAGAGTCTACGACAAACGCTTCATTAGTTGGTCAAGGGGGCGGGGCTTATGTGTAGTGGGCGGGGAGAACCTCCACCAAGTTATCAGGCACGCTCTGCTGAGTGATATGACACCTCTCACAAGAGTCTACGACAAACGCTTCATTAGTTAGTCAAGGGGGCGGGGCTTGTGTGTCGGGGGCGGGGTTAATCTTCCCCAATGAAACATGAACTCTCTGCTGAGTGATATGACACCTCTCACAAGAGTCTACGACAAACGCTTCATTAGTTAGTCAAGGGGGCGGGGCTTATGTGTAGGGGGCGGGGTTAACCTTCACCAACTTATCAGGCACTCTCTGCTGAGTGATATGACACCTCTCACAAGAGTCTACGACAAACGCTTCATTAGTTAGTCAAGGGGGCGGGGCTTATGTGTAGGGGGCGGGGTTAACCTTCACCAACGTATCAGGCACTCTCTGCTGAGTGATATGACACCTCCCACAAGAGTCTACGACAAATGCTTCATTAGTTAGTCAAGGGGGCGGGGCTTATGTGTAGGGGGCGGGGTTAACCTTCACCAATGAAATATGAACTCTCTGCTGAGTGATATGACACCATCCACGAGACTCTACGACTAACCGTTCATGAGTTATGAAAGGGGGCGTGGCTAACGTATTGGGGCGGGGCCATGAGTCAATATGGACATGTATATGTCTTCAGGACTGGACCCTCATCATGCCAGAGAAATTTGGGGCAGATCAGATTATGTACAGTGTAGTTACAACAACTTCCTGTTTCATGGCGAATGGCCCAAAATGGCCGCCACGCCACGGTCAGGTCGTTCAGTGAAAACTCACCATTTTGATAACTTTTCATCCTTAAGGTCTTAAGATGGTCCTGACCAAATATCAAGTTGATCGGATTAAATTTGTAGGAGGAGTTCGTTAAAGTACGCGACCTATAAAACGCAAAAAATGGCTGAAAATCGCATATTAAATTAAAAATGGCTGACTTCCTGTTGAGTTTTGGCCATGCCTCCAAGAGGCTTTTTTGTCCGTCTCCACATGTTACATCTGTCTGCCAAATTTCATACATGTAGGTGAAACTGGAGCGAGGTGCTCAATTTTTCAATATTTCTAGGGGGCGCTAGCGAGTCATTTTGCAACAGCCAAACCTGAGACCCTTAAAATACTTAAATTTTCACCGCTTCTGATAAGTACGCCAAGTTTAACAACTTTTTGAGCATGGCAAAGGCCTCAAAAAGGCAATTCATTTTAAGAAAAAGAAAAAGAATAATAAACACTACAGTTTCAATAGGGCCTTCGCTGGCCCGACGTTGTCGGTGCTCGGGCCCTAATAATTAAAGCTGCAAGCAGCGATGAACGGGCCCGAGCACCTCTCCGCGCGTCGGGGGTACTGGCGGGATGCCGACTGACGCGGCCGGGCACAAGGAAACCGGAACTCCGACGAGCGCAACGACGTCTGCCACAAGACTCTACGACAAACGGATTTATGAAAGGGGGCGGGGCTGATGTGTAGGGGGCGGGGAACACCTTCACCAACTTAACAGGCACTGTCTGCTGGGTGATACGACAGCTCCCACAAGAGTCTACGACAAACGGTTCATTAGCTAGTCAAGGGGGCGGGGCTTATATGTAGGGGGCGGGGTTAACTTTCAACAACTTATCTGGCTCTCTCTACTGAGCTATATGACACCTCTCACAAGAGTCTACAACAAACGGTTAATTAGTTAGTCAAGGGGGCGGGGCTTATGTGTAAGGGGCGGGGTTAACCTTCACCAACTTAACAGGCACTCTCTGCTGAGTGATATGACACCTCTCACAAGAGTCTACGACAAACGCTTCATTAGTTAGTCAAGGGGGCGGGGCTTATGTGTAGGGGGCGGGGTTAACCTTCACCAACTTATCAGACACTCTCTGCTGAGTGATATGACACCTCCCACAAGGCTGTACGACAATCGGTTCATGAGTGATAAAAGGGGGCGGGGCTAATATGTAGGGGGCGGGGATAACCTTCACCAATGAAACATGGACTCTCTGCTGAGTGATATGACACCTCTCACAAGAGTCTACGACAAACGCTTCATTAGTTAGTCAAGGGGGCGGGGCTTATGTGTAGGGGGCGGGGTTAACCTTCACCAACTTATCAGGCACTCTCTGCTGAGTGATATGACACCTCTCACAAGAGCCTACGACAAACGCTTCATTAGTTAGTCAAGGGGGCGGAGCTTATGTGTAGGGGGCGGGATTAACCTTCACCAACTTATCAGGAACTTTCTTCTGAGTGATATGACACCTCTCACAAGAGCCTACGACAAACGCTTTATTAGTTAGTCAAGGGGGCGGGGCTTATGTGTAGGGGGCGGGGTTAACCTTCACCAACTAATCAGGCACTCTCTGCTGAGTGATATGACACCTCTCACAAGAGCCTACGACAAACGCTTCATTAGTTAGTCAAGGGGGCGGGGCTTATGTGTAGGGGGCGGGGTTAACCTTCACCAACTAATCACGCACTCTCTGCTGAGTGATATGACACCTCTCACAAGAGCCTACGACAAACGCTTCATTAGTTAGTCAAGGGGGCGGGGCTTATGTGTAGGGGGCGGGGTTAACCTTCACCAACTTATCAGGCACTCGCTGCTGAGTGATATGACACCTCCCACAAGACTCTACGACAATCGGTTCATGACTTATGAAAGTGGGCGGGGCTAACGTATTGGGGCGGGGCCATGAGTCAATATGGACATGTATATGTCTTCAGGACTGGACCCTCATCATGTCTGAGAAATTTGGGGCAGATCGGATTATGTACAGTGTAGTAACAACAACTTCCTGTTTCATGGCGAATGGCCCAAAATGGCCGCCACGCCACGGTCAGGTCGTTCAGTGAAAACTCACCATTTTGATAACTTTTCATCCTTAAGGTCTTAAGATGGTCCTGACCAAATTACAAGTCGATCCGATGAAGTCTGTCGGAGGAGTTCGTTAAAGTACACGGCCTATAAAACGCCAAAAACGGGCAAAAATGGGCGAAAATCGTATATTATATTCAAAATGGCTGACTTCCTGTTGAATTTTGGGCATACCTACCTGAGGCTTTTTTGTGCGTCTCCACATGATACATCTGTCTGCCAAATTTCATACTTGTAGGTAAAACCGGAGAACCGATATCAAGTTTTCCAATTTTCTAGGGGGCGCTAGAGAGCCATTTTGCAAAATCCGAATCTGAGACCCTTAAAATATCAAATTTTTCACCGCTTCTGATAAGTGTGCCAAGTTTCACAACTTTTCCAGCATGGCAAGGTCCTCAAAAAGGCAATTCATTTGAGAGAAAAAGAAAAAGAAAAAGAATAATAATTAAAGCTGCAAGCAGCGATGAACGGGCCCGAGCACCTCTCCGCGCGTCGGGGGTACTGGCGGGACGCCGATTGACGCGGCCGGGCACAATGAAACCGGAACTCTGACGAGCGCAAAGACTTCAGCCACAAGACTCTACGACAAACGGTGTTATGAAAAGGGGCGGGGCTAATGTGTAGTGGGCGGGGTTAACCATCACCAACTTATCAGACACTCTCTGCTGAGTGATATGACACCTCTCACAAGAGCCTACGACAAACGCTTCTTTGGTTAGTCAAGGGGGTGGAGCTTATGTGTAGGGGGCGGGATTAACCTTCACCAACTTATCAGGAACTTTCTGCTGAGTGATATGACACCTCTCACAAGGGTCTACTACAAATGGTTAATTAGTTAGTCAAGGGGGCGGGGCTTATGTGTAGGGGGCGGGGTTAACCTTCACCAACTAATCAGGCACTCTCTGCTGAGTGATATGACACCTCTCACAAGAGCCTACGATAAACGCTTCATTAGTTAGTCAAGGGGGCGGAGCTTATGTGTAGGGGGCGGGATTAACCTTCACCAACTTATCAGGAACTTTCTGCTGAGTGATATGACACCTCTCACAAGAGTCTACGACAAACGCTTCATTAGTTAGTCAAGGGGGCGGGGCTTATGTGTAGGGGGCGGGGTTAACCGTCACCAACTTATCAGGCACTCTCTGCTGAGTGATATGACACCTCCCACAAGACTCTACGATAATCGGTTCATGACTTATGAAAGTGGGCGGGGCTAACGTATTGGGGCGGGGCCATGAGTCAATATGGACATGTATATGTCTTCAGGACTGGACCCTCATCATGTCTGAGAAATTTGGGGCAGATCGGATTATGTACAGTGTAGTTCCAACAACTTCCTGTTTCATGGCGAATGGCCCAAAATGGCCGCCACGCCACGGTCAGGTCGTTCAGTGAAAACTCACCATTTTGATAACTTTTCATCCTTAAGGTCTGAAGATGGTCCTGACCAAATTACAAGTCGATCCGATGAAGTCTGTAGGAGGAGTTCGTTAAAGTACGCGACCTAGAAAACGCCAAAAACGGGCAAAAATGGGCGAAATTCGCACATTAAATTCAAGATGGCTGACTTCCTGTTGAGTTTTGGGCATACCTTCAAGAGGCGTTTTTGTGCGTCTCCACATGTTACATCTCTCTGCCAAATTTCATACATGTAGGTGAAACCGGAGGGAGGGGCTCAAGTTTTCCAATTTTCTAGGGGGCGCTAGCGAGCCATTTTGCAACACCCGAATCCGAGACCCTTAAAATATCAAATTTTTCACCGAGTCTGACAAGTGTGCCAAGTTTAACAACTTTTCCAGCATGGCAAGGGCCTCAAAAACGCGATTCATTTGAGAGAAGAAAAAGAAAAAGAAAAAAAAAATTTCCGACGT
>CAKAOJ020002108.1:0-20041 GCA_916701645.2 Sebastolobus alascanus
AGAGAAAATGGGGGGCTGGTTTACCCTTCAGAAGAAGTAGATGGTTAGGTGTGAGAGGCTCCAGATCATTTGGATCATCCGAGAGTTTGGTAATCGGTCGATCATTCAAGATGCCCTCCACTTCGCAGAACACTGTGTGCAGTCCATCATCATCCAAGCTCTACTGACGTAGGACAGAACTGAGAACCCTTCTCACCAGACGGATCATCCGTTCCCACACACCGCCATGGTGTGAACCTGCTGGTGGATTAAAACGCCAACGCATTCCAACCTGTGACAGAGCTCCTTGGATCCTGTCCTGATTCAAAGCAACAAGGGCCTCCTTCAGTTCTCTTTCTGCCCCAACAAAGTTGGTACCATTGTCGGACCTCAGGTGTTCCACTTGTCCTCTCCTGCTGATAAAACGCCGCAAAGCATTGATGCATTCATCCGTTTCCAGTGAGACTGCTACCTCCAGATGGATGGCCCTGCTCGCCATACAGGTTAATATAACTCCATATCGCTTACAGGTTGATCTTCCCCTCCTTACTTCAACTGGTCCAAAGTAATCTACTCCTGTGTTGGTAAACGGTGGTAGATCAGGAAGGATCCTCTCCCTTGGAAGATCTGCCATCTTTTGTTCCACTGCTCTTCCATTGTAGCGTCTACAAAAGCCGCATTCAGCAACGATCTTTCTGACAGCTGAATCTGCGTTGGTGATCCAAAATCTCTTCCTCACTGTAGACAGAGTGTGAGCCCGTCCACCATGGCCAAGATTCTGATGTACATGCTTGAGAATGAGCATCGAAAGATGCTGATCTTTAGAGAGGATAAGCGGATGTTTGGCTTCCTCAGGCATTGCTCCTCTGCTCAATCTTCCTCCAACTCTCAATAGTCCATCCTCCAGAACGGGGTCCAGTCTATATATGGAACTCTGCCGGCCAGGGCTGGACTGGGACCAAAAATCGGCCCTGGCATTTTGGCCCAGACCGGCCCCATCACCGCCCGTTTGTGCTGTGTGTACCATGTTTTGTTGAAGGCTCTATTCGAGGAAATACCTTCAAATGTGGTTGTTTTGTATACTTGCCAACCTTGAGACCTCAAACCTCAAAAATAGGGAGGATTTGAAACCAAAGCGGGGGGGTCTGGGGGTTCTCCCCCAGAAAAATTGAGTTTCAGAGACTTTTGTTCCTGAATTCTGGTGACTTTAAAACAATGAAAATAACAAAATAATAAGTACACCGCAACAGCATTTTATGTTGAACTTCTAATTTTACTTTAAAATCTCAGGAAAGAAAACTGAATAATTTGCCCCTCTGGCATAAACTTTGCGTGTGAATATCTAGCATAAACTAATATCATAAATTAAAATTCATTTTTTGTGCCACGCTGTCCCTTTTTAGGATTATATTGCTTTACAGTTCAAGGAAACAGTGATGCTGAATCCTTATTAAATTTGTTGAGAGTTTCAGCTGGGTCTCATACAGTATATCAGTAATACATTAGATCATCATTAATGTTTGTTGAGTCTTATTGACCTATCACATTCAGACTCTGATGGGGGGGGCATTAGATTCCAGGGGTGGCCCGTGCCATCCCCGGCCCCCACTTTGGCCCGCCCCTGGCAGACACAAATAAGCAGACAGACAGAGAGAGATGGATAGTAAACAGCAGAGGATCAGAAGAAGCAGAGAAATGCGCTTCTGATGTAAACAGCCAGGCTTCACTCGAGCGGAGATTAATAGCGCGGCGCTTCCGTTTCCCTACGGGAACCGACGCGGCGCAAATACGCTGGCTCTGCGCCGTTATGAATCTCCCAAGAACCTGATATGGAGAGGGCAGAGGAGAGTACCGGCAACTTTTGAGGAGCTCTGGTACGCATGAAAAAGTCACGGTACGCCAAGGAGTGAAATGATTAAAATACTGCGTACCGCTACGTACCGGCCCACTTCGAGCACTGCTCATCTCTCATGACATGTTGAGCCAGGCAGCGACCCAGGCACTCCCTCCCTCATCTCTCTCCCTCTCCTCCTCACTGTGGCCGCCGGGCACAGAGCGATTGGGCCAGCCCAGTGTCAATTAAGGAAAAGAAATGGGCCGATTTACTTGTTTTATAGGCCAAAAAAAAAAAAAGGACATACTTGCCCACCGGGAAAACGCCCGGTATGCCAGATGGCCAGTCCAGCACTGCTGCCGGCTCACTATAGCCTTCCCAGAGGACAGAGCAGAAATTTCCTCACCAAATCTCTGTCGCTGGCAATAGCGGATGACGTCAAGCTCTGCTCCCAACAGATCATCCAACGTCAAGATGAAGCTCTTGGACGCCAATGCAGCCTTTCGTCCTTTAGCCGCCCTCAAACTGTCCTGACTGGTTTCCTCCGAATGGTTAGCCTCAGAAGCCTCCAGCTGCTTTCGTACGTGAATCCTTGCTAACAACACGGCTTTTAACCTGAGGAACCAGGCAACTACTGTCTTGAGCCCTCTCCAGTCAGAAAGTAGCCAATGAGCTGGTCAGTAGGACTAGACACATCACACACACCGACAACATTTGCTGTCACCTCCTTCCTGACCTCCTGGTCATTAGAGTCCACAGATATGTCCAACACAGTTTTAGGCCAGTCCTCCTCATGGTTCCAAAGAAACGTAGGACCTTCAATCCACCTGCTGTTCTTCAGAAAGTCGGAGACCTTCATGCCTCTTGATGCATCATCAGCTGGATTGTCCTTTGAACCGACATGTCTCCACTGTGAGGGTTCAGATGTTTCTCTGATGGTCGAGATTCTGTTGGCCACAAAGGTGTGAAGGCGCCTGTCCTCATTGCTTACGTACTTCAACACTGAAGTGCTGTCGGTCCAAAATACTGAATCCTCCATCTGCAGATCCAGCTCTGCCTTTAGCATTGAGTCCACTCTGACAGCAAGAACGGCTGCTGTCAACTCCAGACGGGGAATGGTTACAGCCTTCAATGGTGTCACTCTGGCTTTACCAAGCAGGAAGGTGACTTGGATGTTGTTTTCCTTATTTAACATCCTGATGTATGTGACAGTTCCATATCCACCTTCGCTGGCATCGGCAAAATGGTGTAGTTGGGCATGTCTGACCTCTCCAAAGTCTACTGGCTTGATGCATCTGTCCACCTTGAATGCAGCCAGCAGATCCAAGTCTTCCAACCACCTTTTCCACTGATGTAACATGTCCTGCGGGAGCTTATCATCCCAACAACAACCTCTTCTACAAAGCTCTTGCTGCATCATCTTGGCAAGCAAAGAGACTGGTGCCAGGAAACCCAAAGGATCGTAAACGGAGCTGGTAATTGACAACATGCCACGTCTGGTGAGAGACTGTTGTTTTAACTCCATCTTGAATCTGAAGCGTCGGTCTCCACGCACCACTGTAGACCCAAAGCTCTTTCCACTGGCAGTTTGTCTCAATCCAGATCTAGCTCCTTTAGGTCCTTGGCCCGTCGATCCTCTGTGATGGTTTGCAAGACAACCCTACTGTTGCTGATCCACTTCTCCAAGATGAAGCCCCCCTTCTCACACAGAGCAGCAAGATCTTTTACCATCTGGATGGCTTCTCCTTCAATGGCTGCGCTCTTCAAACAGTCATCCACATAGAAATTCTGTTTGCCAGATTGAAGCATTTCCGCTGAAAACTCTGACTGATTATCATCTGCAGTTTTCCTCAGTGCGTAGCTTGCACAACTGGGAGATGAGACAGCGCCGAACAGATGTACAGTCATTCTATACTCTGCAGGGTCCTTAGTGATGTCTCCATCTGGCCACCAGAGAAAGCGGAGAAAATCCCTGTCCTCCTCAGCAACCTTCACTTGGTGGAACATGGCTTGAATGTCAACCATGAATTCCACAGGTTCCTATCTGAAGCGAGTAAGAACTCCAAGCAGCGAGCTGGTTAGGTTAGGACCTTGCAAGAGTTCGCTGTTCAGTGACACTCCCTCAAATGTGGCCCCACAGTCAAACACCACTCGAAGGGATCCTTTCCTTGGATGGTGGACACCATGGTGAGGGATGTACCATACCTTCCCATTTTCACGTTGCACTTGTTGTTGAGGTACTAGCTCTGCATAGGTTTTACTTATGAGCTCAGTCATGTACCCTGCATACTCCTGGTGCAAGCATTTGTTGTTGAGGAACCTTTTCCTCAAACCCTGGATCCTTTGCTTTGCCACTACGAAGTTGTTAGGTAGATAGACTTCCTTGCTCTTGAAGGGCAATTTCAAACAATACTTCCCTTCCTGAAGTACCGCTAATTGCTCCACAGTTTCCAGAAACTTGAGGTCTTCTCTGGATATTTCCTTTTCCTCCCCACTCCTTTCATTGAATTCGTGGTTGTACTGCTTGGTTAGCATTTCTTCCAGTTTGCACACAGAGATCCTGTTCACATTAGCGGAGGGAAGCCCTGCCTCCAAAGTGCCACTATTTCCAATTAGCGGACCATTAACAACCCATCCCAGCACAGTCCTAATGGCATACGGGCCATTCCCGCAGCTGTTGATGACTTCCCAAGGCTCCAATATCTTGGGAGCATTTGTACCAATCAACAGGTCGACATTTGCCTTAATGCTTGGGATGTGCACTTTTGCCAAGTAAGGCCATTTAGCCAGGTCTTCATGTGTCACCATGCTATCGGTGGTAACTGGCATTTTCTTCTGTGTGAAAACCTCTGGTAGAATATAGAAGTATTCGCCATCCAGATCAGAAACCTCCAAACCAGTCAAGGAGTAGGCTGGAACAACTGTTTCTTGCCCCATTGTACGCAACAAGAAGCTGGTTCTTCTGCCTGTAACATTCAGCCTCTGCATTAGATGTTCTGAGCAGAACGTGGCTGAACTACGAGGATCTAAAAAGGCATAGGTTTCAATGATGTGATTTCCTTTGGCAGATTTCACCTTTACAGGGAGAATGGATAGAACGCACCTGTCCTCACCGACCCCTGTATGTCCACATGTTTTGAGTGAAGATGGCTGATCAGATGGTTCCTGCTGCCAAGCTGTTTCCTTTCCTTTTGATATGAAGCACAGTGGGATGAGTTTGTCCACAAACCTTGCATGTCATGCGCCTCTCGCAATCCCTGCCCATGTGACCATCACCTAAGCATGCAAAGCAAACTCCCTTTTCCCTCAAGAAGTGAATTTTTTCAGCCTTGTCTGGATCTGATGTTGGTTCCTTAGACCCCTCGGGCAAGTCCTTAGATGTTACTGTGGTGGCGACAATGTTTCCCTTCACCTTGGTCCGAAACTGTGGTTTAAACCTGGTGAGAGGCTTCGTCCTAGTCACGCCAGATGATGGATCCTGTATGTTGCCAAACAGAGGGTTAGAAAGAATCCTAACTCGACGCTCCATGAATGTGACCAGATCGATAAAGTAAGCTCTGTAATTGCTTTTCTCCATTATGTTATGAGCTACTGTCCTCCATTGTTCCCTCATTTTGAATAGTAACTTTGAACTAATGGCTCTCATGTTTGCAGGCATATCCAGTTCTTCCATGTACTGGAGTTCCCCCATCACATTGCAACAACCACGTAAGAACAAAGAGTAAGCTTGAAGTGCTTTCACGTCCTCTGATTTTATTGTTTGCCAGGCCAAAGCTTTTTCAATATAAGCAGTTGCGATTTTGTACTGATTTCCAAAGTGTTCCTGTAGAAGACCCTTCGCCATTGCATAGCCACGCTCAGGAGCCATATGTTGGCAGCTACGCACCAGTTATTTTGGCTGTCCTCTGGTAAATTGTTCCAAGTAGTACAAACAATCTGCTTTTCCTGCCTTTTCCTCCACTCCTTGCTCAAAGGCTTTGATGAATGTCTTGTAATAGAGCGGACCCCCTTCAAATATGGGAATATCTCGTGGTGGCAGAGACAGTGAATGCTGCTGCTGAACCAAAGCAGCTGTTATTTCATTTTGTCTGTGCATGATGGTAAGTATGTCCACAGGTGGATGTTGACTCACTGTATGCTGTTTTGCAGGGTGCCTTTCCTCCTACTTTAACTGAGCAGTTGCTGGTTGGTACTGAAAACGCTGCGATGTTCCCAACAAATTGTTTTCCTGCTGATGTTCATTTGGCTTGTGTTGACGTTTTGAAGTAGCCTCTAGTCCATGCTGAGTTTCCTCTGATCTCACATCCAATGGCCTATTATGCAGTAATGACCCTATTGTCAAATCATTTTGTTGTGTTGATTTCCATGATCCAGGCTTGTATTCCTTTGCCGAAGGATTCAAGACATTTGCAGATTCCATTTTCCTTTTTTCCCTTTCCAAATAGGAATTCATGCCATTTGATGGTGCTTGAGAGGAACTTTCCAGATCAAAAGCCCTCAATACTGCTAGCTTAGCAGTGGATGCAGCTAGTTCAGCTTCCAAATCAAGCTGCTCTCTTTTCCTCTTCAGCTGCTGTTCCTGCTCCTCCAAAGCTTGTCTTTCTTTTAAAGCTGCAACGCGAGCAATGAGTGCAGCTCGGTTAGCCTCCGCTTTTATTCTGGCAGAGGATGTGGTACTGGACTTACCACTGTTCACACTTTTGTGGCTTGAGTGTTTGCTACCAACATTAGAAACACTGTCACTTTCAATGCATGAAACCACCTTTTTTGCCTCAGCAATACACTCATTATTACCCAGCATTTTTGCATTAAACCATGTTACATGTTTGTCTTTTTCATCACCTGGCAATAAACCCAATGTAGATTCATGCATACATTTTGCTTCACCACACACATTAATCAACTCTTCAAGAGCATTTTGTACCTGTTTTTTATCACCCATTAACATCAAACTTTGCATTGATTTTCTTATGTTGGTTGCTTTGTTCAGTTTAGCCTTTCTGCCCTCTTGCAACTTTTCCAGTTTGTCAGCAAGCGCCTTTAAGGTGAGCTTAACTACCCGCTTTTCAGTTTGTGTTTCAACACCGCCAGTCTCACTACTGGGTTTATCGGTTTGCACATCAGTCCCGATAACACGGCCCGACGCCGCTTCGCGATTCTCCATGATAAATTGTCAGTCATTTAACAGTTAATGCAACAAACAGTCAGCACAAAGTCCGACGTTATTGTCCGCCCGCTTCGGCAACCAATGCATTGGGTTTTACGCCCGTATATGTGTGCACACAATTTAAATGGCCATTAAACAGTGTAGCGCTACACCTCATACCTCCTCCGCGTTGGGCGCCTTGCAGTAATGCCGTGATCCGATGCTCCACAGCTGGCTTTAGCATTAGCTCTGTAGCTCCTCCGTCCTATCACCCATGCATTGCTGCAGACGTCCTCAAAAACATAGCCGAAATCCACACCGGCAGCTCTCCTCGTGCTCCCGCGTCGCCTCCGTTGAGTTCCAAACGTGCAGCAGTTTCAACGAAGTTCCAACTGGAGCCGGGTTTTGACTAATTGTAGGAGCTAAGTCTTCTACTTCCGCTACTGAGGTGATTTAGCCCTGGACTGACGCGCTTTCGCTGTTGTCGCTACCTTTAGCTGCGTGTCGTGCTGAACAAACTGATCTTCAGGCCGCTCTTTGCTTTCGGAATATCAGTCCATTTATTTGTGTCCATTGACCGGTGCAATAAAGAAGAAAGTCCGGTTTCCACAGCAACAAGCAAAACAACACAACACACCAAACAATTGTCAGCGTAATGCGGTCAAAAACCCTTTGCCCTTCCGGGCTAAACCCCTCATGCCAACAAAACACCTCCTACCTATATACCCATGGCTGGGTCAGGCAATTAACACAGCGCCACCCAGTGTTCCTAACAGTGAATTACGCCACAACCTCTGTATGTTTCAGCATAATTTTTTGGCTCCTACCAGCATATTGTCCGTTTTGAGGCGGCAGAGCTCCAGGTGAACCCGCACACACTCAGGTAAACACTTTTATAATGTTTCTTTGACCCGGATATCAAAGCGAATATAGCGTTAGCACGCTGGGCTAGCTCCGATGCTAACCAGCTAATTAGCCGCTGTTAGCTTCGGCCTGCTGCTGTGTGGCTAACTGCTAGCGTTAGCCTTAGCTCACTTTAATGTGTGCTCGTGTTATCTGATTGAACTTCCAGTTCCTTTGTGTTTTAGTCCAGTTTGAGAGGAGTTTCACAGCTTTTCTCAGTCGCTTTGGTTCGTTTCTAGAATCATCCTCAACATCTGTAAAACAGGATGTGCGTTTCTCCAAACAGTTGGTCCAAACCTGTATCTGTGAACTGTCTCTTTAACCAGATCACACACATTTAGGCTTTTCTATGTGATCTTTGATCGTTTCCATGGAAACCAGAGCATCCCTTAGAGAAGCGCTGCAGCTGTTTTCACGCTAACATGGACCATGTTATCAGCACTACGTGGATGGGAGTAAAACCAGAGGAGACAGCAGTACCTGAATATCTCCGTGTGCTTTGATTTGGAGTGAGTCCAGGACAACAGAGTCCAGCAGTCAGAGTGGAGACCTGCTGGATCTCAGAGACCAGGACCAGGAGCCCGTTTCAGAAAGCAGCTTTAACAAACTCTGAGATGGAAAAGTTTTCGGTTCCAGAACAGCTGATCAGAGTTTGTTCGATCAAATGTGAGGATGAAAACAGCCATCATCAATGGAGCTCTGATACTACGATTCACCATGGCAACAGGTAAATAAGAGGCAGAGCCTCCATCTGAATCCAGTCCACGTAGAGATATTAATGCATGTATATGCTGACTGTCCACATTTCTCTTTAAAAAGTCCCAGCAGGGAAAAGTGTCAATAACACAATAAAGTTTAATTCAGTGTTGTCCATGAATTCATCTTTTAGCAGACTGACATTTCCTTAATGGATGATAAAGTGGTGAATGTGACTGTGTATTAGACTGTAGCCTACATTACATTTAAATAGATTTATTCAGCGTTAATGTGACGGGACAAAACACAGGAGCAGCAACTGAAGATGAAAAATATCAAATCTCTCCATCAGAGACAGAGAGACATGACTGTAAGCTCACAGTCTGATCCAGTAATAATGTGTTTGGTGATTTAAAGGTTAAATAGAGTAGATTTTAAATAGTAGACAACTTTTTGGATCTCGGCTCAACAGCGTTCAGTGACTTTATTTCAGCTACTTCAAAAAATGGAGTCAATTTAAACTCAGTCAGTGAAATGCTGTTAAAACCCGTTCAGACTATATGCAGCCTATTTAAAAAACTCTCTTTCTAACTCCATTCTGCAGCTGCACCACCATCCTGCTCACTCAGAAATATTAACAGATAATCTAAAATATTAGAGGAATTCTGTTCCATCAGTGGGACCAGTCACATCATGAGTGATAGAGATCATTATTCATTGATCCTACGTGTCTGAGCTTCATACTGATCATTACTGTTTAAACTGAGATTACACATTATGAGCAATAAACATTTTAGTGGAACTGCTCTAACAGACTGACAGCTGTCTGTGTTCAGAGTCACAGTGTTATAAAGAAGGACATGCAGAGGTTTTATTCTGAGCTGAAGGCCACTTGATGCTGTGTGATATTTGGATGTTCAAAGAAATGACTGACAGCACATAAAAGAGTAACTTTAGACAGTTCAGAATAAAAAACTAATATCTGACACACAGTAAACCTTCGATACGGACTGAATGAATGAGGAAATAAAACACTAATCACACTTTCTCAAACAGAGACCAGGACCAGGAGCACCACAAGAGCGAAATGGAGGAGGACCAGCAGAACCCGGACCAGCGGAGCAACAAGGTGTCATGGTCTGCATAGAGTGTTTCCTGTTTTATTTTGAAATTCGGTCCTCCTGTGTCATGTCTAGTTTTGCTTCCTGCCTTTGTTTGTTTTCCCGCCTTTTTGTGATTGTTTGCCCCGCCCTGATTCGTTCCACCTGTGTGTAATCTCCTTGTGTATTTAAGTCTGTGTGTTCCCCTCTGTCTTTGTCGGTTAGTAGTCGTTGTTCCTGGGTTGCATGTCACCAGTAAGGTATTCTAGTGTGTGTTTTTTGCATTTTTCAAGTTTTGTTCTTTTCGAGGTTTTTGTTGATATTGCATGCCGGACCAGCTGCCTTTTTGTTTTGTTGCTAGATTAATTAAATCTTTGAATTATACCTGCGTCATCTCCTCCTCCTCTCTCTGCATTTGCGTCCACCACCTAAAATCTTCTTAGTCCTGACAGAACGAACCAACCTAATTATGGACGCAGCAGAGAACTTTTATGCCTTTCTGGGCATCCGGTTTCGGCATCAGCCTCAGTCCATGCCCCAGCAGCCAGCAAGTCCCAAGCCGGCTTCAGCTCAAAATCCGTTCCTTGGAACCCGCCTTGCACTGGGAGGTCCTCGGAGTTTGCAGTCTGCCTCTCGGAAGGCTAGCA
Source organism: Sebastolobus alascanus (assembly GCA_916701645.2). NCBI lineage: Eukaryota > Metazoa > Chordata > Actinopteri > Perciformes > Sebastidae > Sebastolobus > Sebastolobus alascanus. The sequence continues at coordinate 10,306 of CAKAOJ020002108.1, forward strand.
CCCAGCATGCTTCTAGCTTCCAGCCGGATTTCAGTCTAGGGGTTGGAGCCCCTAGAGGGAAGCTTGGGTCTAGGAGGTGGCGTCCTCCTAAGCTGTCCAGTGTCTCAGCCGACTCCAGGCTCACTCCTGTGTCAGTGGTCCTGACTGACTCCAGACCTGCTCCTGTGTCGGGGGTTCAGTCAACCCCTGTTCCATGTCTCCTGTCAGCGGTCCTGCCGACTTCAACTCCACGTGTCCTGTCGGCGGTCCGACCGATTCCTGCTCCACGGGTCCTGTCGGCGGTCTTGCCGACTTCTGTTCCACGTGTCCTGTCGGCGGGCCGACCGATTCCTGCTCCAAGGATCCTGTCGGGGGTCCGGTCGACCCCTGCTCCAGTTGGACCGCAACCACCTGCTGTTCCGGTTGGGCCGCAACCACCTCCTGTTCTGGTTGGGTCGCAACCACCTGCTGTTATGGTTGGGCCGCAACCACCTGCTGCTCCGGTTGGGCCGCAACCACCTGCTGTTCCGGTTGGCCGCAACCAACTGCTGTTCCGGTTGGGCCGCAACCACCTTCTGCTCCAGTTCGGCCGCAACCACCTGCTGTTCCGGTTGGGTCGCAACCACCTTCTGCTCCGGTTGGGCCGCAACCAACTGCGGTTCCGGTTGGGCCGCAACCACCTTCTGCTCCGGTTGGGCCGCAACCACCTGCTGTTCCGGTTGGGTCGCAACCACCTTCTGCTTCGGTTGGGCCGCAACCACCTTCTGCTCCGGTTGGGCCGCAACCACCTGCTGTTCCGGTTGGGTCGCAACCATCACCTTCTGTTCCGGCTGGGTCGCAACCATCACCTTCTGTTCCGGTTTGGTCGCAACCATCACCTTCTGTTCCGGTTGGGTCGCAACCATCACCTTCTGCTCCGGTTGGGTCGCAACCATCACCTTCTGTTCCGGTTGGGTCGCAACCATCACCTGCTGTTCCATTTGGGTCGCAACCACCTGCGGTTTCGGTTGGGTCGCAACCACCTGCGGTTTCGGTTGGGTCGCAACCACCTGCGGTTTCGGTTGGGCCGCAACCAACTGCTGTTCCGGTTGGGTCGCAACCATCACCTTCTGTTCCGGTTGGGCCGCAACCACCTTCTGCTCCGGTTGGGCCGCAACCACCTGCTGTTCCGGTTGGGTCGCAGCCACCTTCTGCTCCGGTTGGGCCGCAACCAACTGCTGTTCCGGTTGGGCCGCAACCACCTTCTGCTCCGGTTGGGCCGCAACCACCTTCTGCTCCGGTTGGGCCGCAAACACCTGCTGTTCCGGTTGGGCCGCAACCACCTTCTGCTCCGGTTGGGCCGCAACCACCTGCTGTTCCGGTTGGGTCGCAACCATCACCTCCTGTTCCGGTTGGGTCGCAACCATCACCTCCTGTTCCGGTTGGGTCGCAACCATCACCTCCTGTTCCGGTTGGGTCGCAACCATCACCTCCTGTTCCGGTTGGGTCGCAACCACCTGCTGTTTCGGTTGGGCCGCAACCACCTCCTGTTCCAGTTGTGTCGCAACCACCTGCTGTTCCGGTTGGGCCGCAACCACCTTCTGCTCCGGTTGGGCCGCAACCACCTGCTGTTTCGGTTGGGTCGCAACCACCTTCTGCTCCGGTTGGGCCTCAACCGCCTGCTGTTCCGGTTGGGTCGCAACCATCACCTTCTGTTCCGGTTGGGTCGCATCCATCACCTTCTGTTCCGGTTGGGTCGCAACCATCACCTCCTGTTCCGGTTGGATCGCAACCATCACCTCCTGTTCCGGTTGGGTCGCAACCACCTTCTGCTCCGGTTGGGCCGCAACCGTCACCTTCTGTTCCGGTTGGGTCGCAACCATCACCTTCTGTTCCGGTTGGGTCGCAACCATCACCTTCTGTTCCGGTTGGGTCGCAACCATCACCTGCTGTTCCGGTTGGGTCGCAACCATCACCTGCTGTTCCGGTTGGGTCGCAACCATCACCTGCTGTTCCGGCTGGTTCGCCGTCGCCACCGCAGCCGCCTTCTGTTCCGGCTGGGTCGCCGTCGCCAACGCAGCCGCCTTCTGTTCCGGCTGGGTCGCCGCCGCCTCCGCAGCCGCCTTCTGTTCCGGCTGGGTCGCCGCCGCCTCCGCAGTCATCACCTGTTCAGGCTGTGTCGCCGCCGCCACCACGGTCATCACCTGTTCCGGCTGGGTCGCCGCCGTCGCCTCAGCCATCACCTGTTCCACCTAGGTTTCAGTCACGCCCGGTTCCGCCTGGGCTTCACTCACGCCCGGTTCCACCTGGGATTCAGCCACAATCGATCCCTGCTCTGCCCCCCCGTCGTCCGCCCGAGTTTCGTGACTCTGTCCCTGCTCTGCCCCCGGGCCGTCCGCCCGAGTTTCGTGACTCTGTCCCTGCTCTGCCCCCGGGTCGTCCGCCCGAGTTTCCCGGCTCTTTCCCTGCTCTGCCCCCGGGCCATCCGCCTGAGGTCCTCTGTGCCCTCTTGTCCCGGAGGCAATGTGGAACCTCAATGGCTAATCATTTCCATATATTTTGGGCATGCCCTAAAATACAACAATATTGGCAAAAGTTGGCAACTTAGATCCATAAAAGAATGGGAATAAAGTTAAAGTACTCATTCATTACACTATACTTGGTAAAAGTACCAGAAATTGTTTTACACAAAGATAAATATTTAATAAATATTCTCTTGGCAAGTAGTAAGAAAGCCATAAGTCGAAAGTGGTTGCAGACTGATCCTCCAACATTAGACCAATGGGGAGGTATTATAAATGAAATATATTGTATGGAAAGACTCACATCTATTTTAAGGATTAAATTGGAAAAAAGTATTGAGTACTGGGAAAAATGGATTGTGTATAGGGATGCTAATTTTGAAAAATGTTCTGAACTGATAACCGACCCTCGTTAACCGATTATTAACCGTTAATCAACAAGATTTGTGCCTCGCATGCAGCGCTGCGCACGCTGCAAGAGCACAACAGATATTCGTTGACGGGAGTCCCCAGTTCACCCGTCCGGGAGCGTTAACTTTGCAGCCACGGTGCTGCATGTAGTGTTGCTGACATGCAGCCACTTTCCCAGTAAAAGTCTCCACCGCACATTTAGTTTAGTTTAGCAGGTTGTCAGCTGTGTGTCTGCCCGACGTAACTTTAGCCAGTGTCCAACAAACAGTGTGTGTATTTCTGCTACGTTAGCAGCTCTAGCATTGCCGGAGGCTTCATGCTCACGGCCGCCACACATGTAGTCTGCGTAACTTTAACGAGTTTCCGCCACACGTGTGTGTGTTGGCAGTGAGTGTGAGGTTGTTTGTGGCGTTATAGCTGTGAACGTAGGTGTAGCAGTGTGTGTACAGTTTATTTGTCGGTGAATAAATGCTACGAAACTACACGCCGCTCCGCTCAAGCGAGCTGGAAAGACCGGGAGAGACCGGAGCCAACTTCCAGTATCCTGCAACTCCGGTCCGCCTCATAAGGTGGGCTGTTAAGGTGGACCAGCTTTTCTCCTTAAAGGGACGAGCCGCTCCTCTGAGCCGCTCAGCTTTTTAGTTAATTATTAATATTTCTTTTAACCATTTTAACCGACGGCGTTAATCGTTTAAAATGTTCTTTATGGTTCTAGATAGGTCGCTCCACCATGGCATCTCACTGACTCTCGCTCTCTGTCTGTATGTCTGTTGCTATAGAAACGTAGAGGGAGAAAGGGACTGGTTAATCAGAGAGATCACACCGGAGAGAAACTACACAGCTGTGACGAATGTGGGAAAACTTTCGCTTCGGGGAGTAACCTCAGAGTCCACCAACGCATTCACACTGGAGAGAAACCCTACAGCTGTGATGAATGTGGGGTAGCTTTCACGAGATCAGGTAACCTAAAAACACATAAACGCATTCACACGGGAGAGAAACCCTACAGCTGTGATGAATGTGTGGCAGCTTTCACTACATCAGGTTGCCTGAAAAAGCATAAACGCAATCACACTGGAGAGAAACCCTACAGCTGTGATGAATGTGGGGCAGCTTTCACTCAATCAGGTCACCTGAAAATACATCAACGCAGTCACACAGGAGAGAAACCCTACAGCTGTGATGAATGTGGGGCTGCTTTTACTAAATCAGGTACCATAAAAAGACATCAACGCAGTAGCACGGGAGAGAAACCCTACAGCAGTGATGAATGTGGGGCAGCCTTCACTAAATCAGGTACCCTAAAAAGACATCAACAGAGTCACACGGGAGCGAAACCCTACAGCTGTGATGAATGTGGGATAGCTTTCACTCTATCAGGTCACCTGAAAAAGCATCAACGCATTCACACTGGAGAGAAACCGTACTGGTGTGACCAATGTGATAAAACCTTTTCTCATGGTAGTTCCCTTAATAGACACCAACGCATTCACACTGGAGAGAAACCGTACTGGTGTGACCAATGTGGTAAAACTTTTCCTGATGCTATTTCCCTTAATAGACACAAAACGCATTCACAATGGAGAGAAACCGTACTGGTGTGACCAATGTGGTAAAACCTTTTCTGATAGTAGTAACCTTAAAACCCACCAACGCATTCACACTGAGGAGAAACCATACTGGTGTGACCAATGTGGTAAAACCTTTTCTGGTAGTAGTAGTAACCTTAAAGTCCACCAACGCATTCACACTGGAGAGAAACCGTTCTGGTGTCACCAATGTGTTAAAACCTTTTCTAATACTAGTAACCGTAAAGTCCACCAGCGCATTCACACTGCATCCTTGTGAACATTTTTCAGAGCCCAGCTAGCTGATTCCTCCTGCCTCCTCCCCATGCCATGATAGCTTTGTTGTTATATCCTCAGCTTCTCTCCACATTGAAGGCTGACCAACAGTAAATTCATGTTCTAAACAGCGTGTATGTTTTTGTGGCTAAGACTACATACTTGGACCACCAGAATTTTCCCAGTGGTACTCCGTTATGTGGCTGAATTGTCAGAACATCTGTAAGAGTCTTCCAATCACAAGGAGGGAGAACCAACCACAAACCTTTAAGTAATCTTAAAGGAAAAGTCTGGTTTATTTCAACCAGACATATTTGCCATAAATGTATCCGTTGTGACTCTATGGGTCATGCTAACTTTGCACTCAGCACCTCTGTTGTAGAGATTCAGGGAAACAAGGACTAGTGCAGAACATTGATTTCAGGGACAGCTACTCGAGCCTCCTACAACTTTGGACGATGAATCGCCTGTAGTGTGATGAGCGATAAGATGAAAATAATAATGCAGTTATTCCTTAATTCTTGAAACTTTTTCCAGAAACTTTACCTGACCTCTCAGGGCACTAAGTGGAGAGATTCTTAATTTACAATCAGCCTGGTTAAGCTCACAGAGGAGAAACAACCACAAGACTTAGTACCCATCCTGACCATTTGAGCTGTTTATTGAATTATGGGTTAAAGACCCTGACATCTGGTTCTTCCCAAAGACTCAGAGAAGCGGTGAAGACCAACCAGTAAGACACAATGAACTGATGATGAGAACCAGAATGAAACTAATTCTGCCACTGAAATGTACATTAATTAATTTCTTAGATTAGACATTCCTGTTAGAGGTCAAATCCACATCTGTGACACTGAACTATTTTAGTTTATCTATGTCAGTTATTTTCAATTTATATAACTCAAATATTCATGCTAATAAACAAACAAGTTGGTCTTGAAACAATAACAAATTAAGCCCAAACAAGTTACACTGACTAAAGGTTGTAGATCAAAACCTTCCCTTTATATTAATCATTTGGTTAGATCTTGCCAGCCTGCAGACATGTTATTTCTATATATGCGTATTATAGGTCCCGAGTGCACACTAATGCCTCAGTTAGTCCTATATTTTGAATATATGTTTTTAATCTACTTAAAGTGTATTACACCTTTTAACATTGTTTGTGAACCATACACAAATTGACTTTTTTTTACTGTTACATGTGTGTACAACTAACTGTCATGTCGGTTTTATTCAGTGGTTAATATCATATAGGTGTTTGTTACAATTCTGCAGCAGATAAAGCCCAGATGTCAAATAGGGAAAAATTAATTATTTGAAGAGAATTAATTGGTATCAATCCTGCAAAAAAAGTTTAAGTGAAAGAATCAATTTAAAATAAACATGGGAGGAGTGCCGTTTCCCGCCAACTGAACGCTGCACCCCTTCTTCAGATGATAAGAAGAAGTCAACAGAGTCTCTGTGTCTTCTACTCTGCTCCTTCCTCCCTGTCCGTCTTTCTCTGCTCTACATGAACTCTGATGCCTCCTTCTTCTCTGGCCCGCCGACCAGAGGAAGGGGTGGGGTGGATGGGGGCACTCACCCACATCGGGCCCAATACCTCATCACATGCTGAGATCGGCATCCAGTCAACATGAAAAAAGAAACTGAAAAGACTTTTACAACATCTAACATGCTCCATCTACGACTAAAGAACTCTGAATCCTGCAAGCCAGATCATCTCTCTCACTGCTCTGCTTCTTTGCCCTGATTGCTGACCCGTCAGCTGCTGAGACCTGAAGTTCGCATCCACACAACATGCTGCAGACTTGGTTCCAGCCTCTATGAAGAAGAGACTTTAAAAGAAAATACTTTAAATAGAAGAGATTTTGAATTGACAATGATTCCAGGATACCCCTCCAGCTACGAGAGGGGGGTTGAAGAAATGGCACCGCTGCACCAGAGAGAGATGGAGACGGAGGAAAACGATTAATGCCAAGTCGCACTGAGGGAACGTGTCCGCCGACAACATCCAGCAATGTCAGAAAGATGGAGATGGAGGAAAACGACTCAAGCTGAGTTCGTCCAGTGGGATCCAACAGATCCAGAATGCCGAGGTCCAGACAGAACCTGTTACCACTCCTGGTAACCAGAACAACCTCCCATCTGCACATCAGAAACATCAGGTGATATAAATACATTCTCAGATGTGAAAGAGTTTGATGATTAGGCTACTAAACAAATTTAGAGTCAATTTATAAACAAGGTTTGTTTAAGAAATTGATAGTTAATTTCAAATATAAGAATAACTGAGAAATTCATCAATAAGCTTTAAACCTAAATTAGGCTCATCCCTAAATTTAGAATATGAAACTGCTTCACAATCTTCCCTGGTGCTTCTTAAACTCTCAACTGCTGAACGGTGCATTAATACCTAAAACTAGATTTAACTGATCCGCCTAAATGTCAAGCGACAAATTTAATGAAGAGATATCAGTCACTGAGTTGACCTGGTCACATTTGATTTGTTTCTATTCATAAATGTTCATTGTTGTATTCATTGTATTCCTTCATTCATCCTTTATCATTCTATTCCCTTTTCCTTTAGTTTGATCATTTATTCACTTATTTTCTGTTAGTTTAGTCATGTAGTTAGTTAGATAAACATTTAATTTATAAAGAACTTGATTATTTGATGTGTGTGTATATAAAACAACTCTAATGACTGTACACTATGTCCAAGAACTCTGTATTATCCCTGAGATTATGAGATACAATTGATTAATATCACATTTTCCCTGTTTTTCCTAAATTAAATAATTTAATTGAATATAAGGTTTCATTCTGATATTAAAACTAATTGTTTATGTAGCTGAGTGTCATCACTCTCCTTCACCTTGGGCAACAATTCAGGGGTTTATGGTTCATAATATTGAGTTATTAATTGTAGATACATATTTTGATATTAATTAATGATTGATTATTATTCTGTTGCCCCAGCCATAGATATGGTCAAAAGCTCCAAAAAGAGAGTGTGTGAGCCTTGAGTTTATAATGATTTATTACAGATGTGTTCCCATTATTGTTTTTATCTGCTTCATACATATTCTCTTGTTCTTATTGTTTTGTATTTCAACATTATATTTTCCTCCCTTGTGTAGTTTTCATTGAATAATCTTTATTTTACATTTATATTCACTGTTTTTATTTTCTATGACTGAATGTGGTTTTGAATCTGTTGAGGTTTGTTCACACTGAAAGCAAAGAGACGCAGATTGGTTAAAGATGGTGCCAGCTGTTCATTATTTGTTTCCATGGTAACGCCTGTTTGCATTGTGTTTAGTCAGTAAATGTGATTGTTGCTGTTGAACTTGCATCCTGCCAGGGTTGGTGCTTTAATAATCTGAGCTGTTCACTTGAAACTTGGACTTGTTTTCATTGTGTTTCAATATCAGAGACATTAAAATCAGTTGATAAACACGTTTTTCTTTCTTTACCTTAAAGATGGGGTCTACGATTTATCCAGTATACACTTTTTGTTATATTGGTTGAAATGGTCTTTACACCCCGACAGCGATCCATTTCTTATGAGCTCTGAAAAAAGACCGGAAAAGATCCGTCATCTGTAGCTGCTGTAATCCTGTAAAAACGTCTACCAGTCAGTGCCTCTGAGCCCAGTTTTAAAGAACCAATCAGATGCCTCCCTGCCTCCCTGCTCGTACTCTACCCTTAGCGTGCAGCAGCGTGAACTGAAAGCGCGTCGCCGCCGCACGTTTACTGGAGAATGGAAGAGAAAACTCAGCTCTTAAAACACTGGACAACGAGCACGAACTCGTACCACTATTACCATATTATCGAAAAATACAACTTTGATTTAGTTGTTTATGTTCTGTTAGTTTACTTTATAAGATACTGCAGGTTTAAACTATTTATTCTAACAGCTCAAAGTGAAGTCAGACAAACAGGATCATCAACGAGGGGAGACGGCGGATATAAAACATTGCTCGACAAAATTTACGTTACTCAAACTGCTTTTTCAGTTACAGAAACAAAAGAGTGGACTGATCTCCCTCCAGATATTAGAGTAACGTTAAAAAAGGTTCGTGTTGTCTCAGCAGGTATCTCTCTGCCCCCTCACAGGCTGCTCCTTCCCTCGCCACTCTGCTGCTCTGTGGCTGGCTCTCCAGCGAGCTACCCCCCCACGGGCGATTGTGGAGGTTTTCAACTCCAAAAGGGCAGATAAACACATGTTAATTTATAATGGACATTTGTGTTATGATACTTAAAAGAACTATCCGTCAACCAGGAAATAAAAGCCCCTCGTCTACGAGACCGGTCTCTTGAGAGAGCTCCAGCCAGCTCATAGCGGGGTCTGTGTGAGTGACTGCCCGGGTGGAGAGGTGACGATCCAGGCAGGAGCTAGCTAGCTGTGCCGGCAGTTTGTAGAGCTTCTAAACTCCGACAATGGTGGAGCAAATGTTTGATTCACCATCTAACATCATAAAACTGTCAATATTCTAAATCTACACAGTTGATTTCTCGCCTCAACATTTTTCAGAAGTGAATTTAGTGATGAAATAGCTACGAAAAATAAGAAGTAGTTACGATGCGGTGGTGCTCGTGCATGTGTGTGGGGGGCGTTGCCTTGGAAGGAGTTTCGAGGGGAGGGGGTGGGCATAGACGGAGCTCCTGAGGCGATGCTCCTTTCAAATTATGCTAGCTCTCCAAGATCATAGACCCCATCTTTAATGCTGACTGAAAATATTGTGTAGCCAAAATATTTTACTTAAGTGTTTTATAATAAAACATGTTCTATATTGTTGGGATCCACCATTCAAGATGGTGGCAAAGACAATGAACTACGCTTCCCAGGATCCTTGAGTAATCTACCCACTGAGTAGCTCCACCCATGGACTCAGTAACCATTCTATTGGCTACTGTAGCATGATGACTCATTCACAAGTACTGGAAATTCCTGCAGGATAAAAGCAAGGTCCCCCTTTTTCTTGGCCCTCTTTC
>CAKAOJ020002109.1:0-19264 GCA_916701645.2 Sebastolobus alascanus
AAAATTTTTCCTTTGCTTTCAAACAAATAACATCCATCATTATTTTTTGGCTATATGTGGTTTGAAAATGGTTTAATATTAGCTGAACATTATGCAGATGGTCAAACATAAGATGAGTTAAAACCTTCATGTATTTGTGGATCCTCACCAGGATCACGTTTCTGTGTCAACATGAAGATTAAAGAGGAAACTGGTTCATTCAGATTGTCAGTAATATTTCAAACCAGTTTCAAATATCTCCCTAGTCTAAGACAACTCTGTATAGAAGGAATTGATTTGTGTGACAGCAAGATTACCACCAAAGTTATGATGAATATTCTGTTAAAAGAATACTTCCCTAACCCAGTTAGGAGAAATAATGTTTTCAAGGGATTTGAAGCTGAAGAGGTTAAGATAATACGGAGAAGATATATTTCATTCCCTCTCCCTCCTATAAGGTGAAAGAGGTGAACTTCAAAATCCTGAATGAGATTTACCCAACGAACCAATTCTTAAGACTGATGTTTAACTTTGATGTGAATAACTGTGTATTTTGTGAAAGTTTGGAACATGTGTTTTTTCATTGTGAATCAGTGAAGTTTTTCTGGAATGACATGCAGAGCTGGCTACAATCCAAGAGGACTGAGCTGTCACCACTGACAGAGAAAACGCTCACATTTGGGATCTTTGCTCTGAATTGGAATTTGGATTTTGTTATCAATATTTTACTATTATTAAGTACATTTTTTATACATAAATGCAGATACCTCAAAACTAAACCCTTTCTGACTAGTAAAAAGAATGAGCTAAAGCTGCTAAGTTAATCATTGTTGATTATGACTGAATTATTCTCTTTCTTTGATGTGTACTAATTCATTTGAGATGAGCCCTGTTTCTTTTCTTTTATATGATATTTATATTTTATTTTGATTCATTTATTTATTATTTTATTATATTTTATTACTTGTTCCTTGACGAGTTTTACTTTATTTTTACTCACTTTGAATGTTATCTTTGATATATGTTGTTTCCCATGCTCAACCTAAAGTTGTTTTTCTTGCTGTTATTATAATTGACAGTGCCTTGTTGTGTGTATATTTTTGATAACGAATAAAAAATTAAAATTAAAAAAAAATTCAAAACAGTCAAGTATGGTGTAAATTGTATTTTGTAAAGACAATCACGAAATTCCTTATTTAAAAAAAAAAAAAAAATTATTTCAATATTTACAATGATTGATGAAAATGAATTTAAATGTCTTAAAAATATTATAAAAGTTAAAAAAGCAAAATGTATAAAAATGAACATTATAGTGATGTGATCAAAACTATAAAAAAAAAAACATTTTACAGATTAAAATCTTAACCGCTATATGTTATTTAATGTGTCTGAATATATGTGTATGTTCATAATCTGATGGTTAAAATTAAAATTCATATAAGTTTATTTTTGGCTGACCACAGAGGGCCAGCCCTACAAACACAAAAGTCTGTCACTGAGTGAGTGAGTGACTGACTGAGTGATGAAGTTACAGATTGGTTGGCCGACTGCTGGAGCTCCTCATTGGTCGTTGCTCTTTCAAAATGAAAAGGCGGAGAAAAGTTCTGCATTTACGTTTTCTTGGGAGCGTGTCAGCGGTTCAATGTAACATTACTTAGTGCTGTTGTTGTGCATGTGCTATTGTTTATGTTCGTTTAAGTTAAGTTATGTTGTGCTTTGTATTGTGTTACCGTACAAATTTTCTCCTCGCTTTCCTCCATTTCCGCCATGAACTGACCATCTAGCAGCCACACGTCGCTACTGCGGTATGAACCCAAAATAAACAGACTGTGCTGTGATTTAATTGCAATAAACGGATCAAAATGATGCCGAAATAACAACATAATGATGTCGATTTGTAAAAGACATAATCCATGCTTTGTCAAGTCTGTCCGCAACACAACAAGCAAACAACTTTTTAAAATGCTTGTTTTCTGAACGGAGTTCGGATCGATCAGTGCTAGGCTACGCCAACATTGTAGCTGCTTGATGATAGCGGGGATATCTAAACGCTGATAACTTTAGTGAAGTATGTATATTGTTACACACCACTGATGAATGCTTTTTGATACACATGCTTTAATAAAAAACTGAATACTTTTAAACCTTGCATACTGTATGTCATGCTAAACCTTTTCACCTTGTATAATATGTATAATATACTGAGTAGTAAATGTTACCATTTACTATTTCTGAATGTCATATGCTTCATTATAAGTTGTCTTTCAATCAAACATTAAGATATAAGTGGAAAAAAACTGTTCACCAAAACATATTAGACAAGACCACTGACTATTTTGTGTAAGAATTTAGCCACCAATTCACAACTGACCATATACGGTCCAGACATATACTCGGTTTTGGACCGAGTCTTGTTTATTTTTATTTAGGAGAGTCAAAAGTGACCGTTAACTACTGGACACACGAGCTTCATATTCAGCTGCAGAACACGTGACACAGCCGTTTGTTCCGAACACTAACATGCACGCGCACTGGGCGTTCCCGCGCGCGTATGCGACAGATGTCTAACTTTGTGAAGGTCAAAATCCGTGTATTATTTGGTCTTTTCGTATTTGTAAAAAAGGCCATGCCTCTGCACATTTCTTCTCCTGCTATATCCTGTGCTTGATCATGCACAGTGCATGTGCTCTCACTGTTCGTGTCTCCTCCTCCAATCACCTGTGCCCGATCATGTGCTGTGCATGTGCCGTCAGTGTTCCTGCATCGAGTAGACCACAGACACGGTGCTAAGGGAGGGATACAGCTGAGGAGAGGACGGCTATGATTGATGCCTTATGGACATTTCTTTCAGGTGTGCGTCCATGGAAATGTGAGTTTGTGTTATGTTCAATGTGTTTGGCATTAATAATTGGTAGCTTTGCATTTAAGCTGTTTTATGTTTAGATGCCTGTGTTATATTAGGCTAACTCTTGTTGCTAATGTTGATTCAATGTTAGCTCTAATCACTATGCACTGTTGTGCTTTATTGTTTCAGAACCACACAACATTATTTTGTATGTTTGAGCTGCATCAATATAAACAGCCTGAAATCTATACTTGGACTCTGTATCGCTCTATTTCCGCACTCTCACCTGAGCACAAAACAGTTTCCTGACCCGACACCCTGAAGCGATTGCTGCCACACTAATGGTTAAAATACAACACCAAATTCTCTCACATAATATTCAACTGGGAATCATAAATCAGATAATTAAAGAGAAGAATCGTTATTTCGTCATTCGTTAATGAATCCAACAGAATTAGAGTTGCTTACAAACCTTTTTAGAAGAAGAGAAGAATGGTAAATGGACTTGCATTTATATAGTCTAGTCTTCCGACCACTCAAAGCGCTTTACACTACATATCAGCATTCACCCATTCACACACACATTCATACACTGATGGCAGAGGCTGCTAAGGTGCCAATTTTGCCCATCAGGATGTAATCTAAATACTCATTCACACACCGATGGCTATGCCTTCGGGAGCAATTTGGGGTTAAATGTCTTGCTCAAGGACACATGTCGGGGATCGAACCATCGACCTTCTGATTGGTGGACGACCTGCTCTACCCTCTGAGCCACAGCCGCCCTCAAGAAGAAACTGCAACATGACAAAAGCAAAATCTACAGTATGCCAAAAGTACCCGGATGTTGTACTGATTCGGAAAAAATCTCCAGCATCGGACCAGTCTATCTCGCCTTCTGTATCCCACAATGCAAAGCGCTGGACAGCTACAGGCTACGTTACAACAACAACAGCAGCCAAAAACGGCTCGTTTTTTACATTTTTCTTAGCTATTTCATCACTAAATTCACTTTTGACAAATTCTGAGGCGAGAAATCAACTGTGTAGATTTAGAATATTGACAGTTTTACGATGTTAGATGGCGAATCAAACATTTGCTTCACAGTTATCGGAGTTTAGAAGCTCCACAAACTGCCGGCACAGCTAGCTAGCTCCTGCCGGGATCGCCACCTCTCCAGCCGGGCATTCACTCACAGAGACCGCTATGAGCTGGAGCTCTCTCAAGAGACCGGTCTGTAGACCAGGGGCTTTTATTTCCTGGTTGACTGATAGTTTGTTTAAATATCAGAGCAGCAGAGTAGCGAGGGAAGAAGAGAGGGAAGAGGAGAGGGAAGAGGAGAGGGAAGAGGAGAGGGAAGAGGAGAGGGAAGAGGAGAGGGAAGAGGAGGGGGAGAAAAGGAGAGGGAAGAGGAGAGGGAAGAGGAGAGGAAGAGGAGAGGGAAGAGGAGAGGGAAGAGGAGAGGGAAGAGGAGAGGGGAAAAAGAGAGGGAAGAGGAGGGGAAGAGGAGAGGGAAGAGGAGAGGGAAGAGGAGAGGAAGAGGAGAGGGAAGAGGGAAGAGGAGAGGGAAGAGGAGGGGGAAGAGGAGAGAGGAGAGGGGAAAAGGAAGGGGGAAAAGGAGAGGGAAGAGGAGAGGGAAGAGGAGAGGGAAGAGGAGGGGAAGAGGAGAGGGAGGAGAGGGAAGGGGGAGGGGGAAGAGGAGAGGGAAGAGGAGGGAAGAGGAGAGGCCTCTCTGCTGCTCTGTTGCCGGCTCTCCAGCGAGCTTTTTGTTCGCATACTGCATACTACATACTACATACTACATTTCGGCCAAATCAGTAAATAATAGAAGTATAGTATGCGGTTTCGAATACAGCCCTGGTCTTCCTCTGAAACTCAAGCAGTTCTCCCATCTTGATGATAATTCAATGATCCAGGTGATAGAAAGTGGGACAGCTCGCCTACAAACACGAGTTGGGTAAAGTTGGAAAGATATTCACATATTCTAACTTCAACTGGATCAAGAACTCATCAGAGTGAAACCAGCAAATGCAGCTTCATCAGCGATGTGTCCCTTAAAGTCTTAAAAAAAGACAGTTTTTATTTCACTCTAAATGTTGGATGTCTTCATCTCATCAATGTAACTTGATCTCATGTGTTTCTGACTCTTCACCTCTAAGGCTGCAGTAATGTGTTTCTGTCACCAGATGGCTTCAGAGTAAACATGACTGACGAAGAGTTGGACAGTTCTAATACCACTACATCATCATAATACTACATCATCTGGCATGGAGAAGAAGTACTATACTTCAACTTTATTTTATCAAGTATACTTTAAGGCAGTTAAAGTATATATTCCCCAAGTATACTTTATGTAGTAAGTATACTAATATCAATGCACTAGTAGTATACTTGTAAGTGTAGACTACTTATACTCTGGAACTAAAGTGGCCCACTTTTTAGTTTATTAAAGTACTTTTAAGTGTACTTTAAGTGTAAGAACAATAACTTTGATTAAACAACTAGTTTACACACAAGTTTTATTTTATACTGCAACTATACTATAAGTGTACTGATAGTTAGTTTTATACTTGTAGTCCACTTTATAGTTTATGAAAGTACACTTTAAAGTATACTCTCAGTAAACCACTAGTTTAATAGTTTTTATACTGCAGCTATACTATACATATTTGTAGTCCACTTTTTAGCAGACAGGGACTCGAGTCACACTGAAGTCACACACAGTGACTTGAGACTCGTCTTAATATTATATCATTGCTATTATAATTATGTTATTATCCTGAACGAATAATCTAAAAAACTTAGTAAATTCTTGATGAACTGACGTAAATTCATATCAAAAAATCCTTTTACAAACTCTCACACACATTAATAGGCTACACTATCATAAAGTCAGCACAACAAGTATACCTAGTATAGTATACCTTTCTGTAGGCCTATAAGGTAGATACTTTATTATACTTTTCTTAAGTACATCTCGATCAAAGATAAAGTACATGTAGGCCTATAAGCCAAATATACTTTGACTTTTCTGTATACTTGTCAGTATAAGCCAAGTATACTTTTGTTAAGTACATCTCTGATAAGTACATAAAAAGTAAACTGAAAGTATACACTCTTATTGTAAGTTTTAAGAAGTATACTAACAGCACACTTGAATAAACTTCTTGTTGCTATGGTCACTCAGTAAAGAATGCATCAGCAGCTGTTTAGTCAAATCATTTTACCTTATTTGTGACTTGGATAAAAACAAGTGGTGCAAACTAAGGTAACTAATTGCTCAGTGTAACATTACCACAAGTCATTTGTATCAATCTTCTTTTTTTGACAAAAAGTGAGTTAAATTGAACTTCGAACCGAATGACTGACATGAACAGGACAAAGAAGTTACTGGACAAAGGTCAGTAGTAGCTGGGAGTTCCTGTTCGAGGGGTTATGCCAGAAAAGGATCCACCGTTTTGGAACACTATCGCGAAGCTTCGATAGCTCGCGAGATTTTGTTTTCATGTATTCACGTTCTGCAGGCATCCTTTATTTCTCACTTGTAGGTGGGTTGCTGATGATAATTTAACGTTAGTTAAATATCTGTTAAAAATAAAGCAGAAATCAATCATATCAGTACTCCGTTAACTACTAACACCACTGTCACTCCATATGTTTTTGTATAGTTTCTATTTTATTGTTATTTTAGTTTTATATACCCATTATATTCATTTTTTTACTTTATCTATTAATCTGTACTCTGTCTGTCTTTGTGCTGCTGCAACAACAGATTTCCCCCTCTGGTGATCAATAAGTTTCATCTGATCTTCTAGTATTTTATTTCTTAATAAAGAATAAAGAAAGGATAAAACTGATGTGTTGATTTAGGTTGTAAACATCAGTAATACAAATATAACAGTGCTCACAGCAGTATTATAGTTAGTTCTGCAAAGTAGAATAAAGCAGATGTATAAACTAAACTTGTTGTTTTAGGTGACATCGATACATAAAACAAATATAAACTGCCTGATATAAAGGAAGGAGGATCCTGTGAACCTGTATTTAAATTAAAATATCCAAACACACCTTGTGTTGTTGTCAGATCTCACAGTAACAATGCATCATCTTTTATAGGCTGATCTGTGAGACCTTAAAAAGTAAATATGTCCCCTTGAACAGTAAAGAAGGATTAGTATGGGGACCTGTAACAGAACATGGAAATACAAGTTTACTGTTGTTGAATTGTCTCTTTACTGAGCGAATCAACCGACCACATTATTCTCCCTTAACTTCTTGTCTAATCAAGGACAGCCAGGCATCAATCCTCATATAATTTATATAAATCTGCACAACATGATTCATATAATGATAATGAAGACTTTCATACATTACCTTTTATCAGTCATGTAGCCGACAGTGTTCTCTGGTCTGAGATCAGAAGTCTTCTTCCCAAGAGACAACCAGGATATTAACATGTGAGAATGCTGCTTGTATTTACACCCTCAGTGGTTTGTAGATGTGAGACAGAATGTCAGTTACTCCCTTTCAGTGACTTGCCCGGAATGACTTGAATGACTTGTAGGAATGCGGATTCAACATTTCAGCAGTTCAGTTCAGCACTTTGAAATGCTACAGCTTCCTCATACTTTCAGCTACAGACTTCATTTAAACTTTAAACTGGTTACAAGTCTTTGAACTATTAAGCTATGATTCAGCTTTTTGATAACTTTTACAGTTTTTTCATTTATCACAGTTTACCTTTTATGCTTTTTTCAGACTTTTTCTGAGTTTATAATGGGTGTGTATTGCAGCTTACTAGTTAACTAGTAAGGTTCTCATTGTTACTAGTTCGGTCCAGAGGTCCACTAGTGCGTCAAAAAGCCGACTAGTTGGGACTTTGGTCCTACTAGTGTGGTGCACAGTCTCACTAGTAAGGCTTCTGGTGGAACTAGTTGGACAAAAGTGCCACTTGTTGCTGAAAAACAGCGACTGGTAAGAGTTTTTGTTCAACTAGTAAGACAAAACGGCCAACTAGTGCGATCAAATGTCCAACTAGTGCTGACAAAGACCGAACTAGTGGAGGACACTGACGTCTGATATCAAGGATATTTAATAATGCTCAAACGGCTTTCCATATGGGCGAGATGATGTATGAGCCACAGCTTTGGCCAGAAGGGATTTCTGTACGGCGTTTCTATGAGGCGCGTAAACCCAAGAATGCCGCAGGGCCAGTGGATGTTAAAACATTTGTTGCTGCAAGGAATGTGCATGTGCGTGTGCGTGTGCGTGAGGCTGTGGCATCTGCTGCAATGTAGATATGATTGTGATTCATGACTATTAGAGTTGCGTCATATAACTCGCTGTTAGGACAAAGCGCGACGCATTGTTATTAACAAGCTCCTGGAGAACGCTGATATCTTGTGTATACAAGAGACTTTATTAGCTAAACAAGACCTAGATGAGCTTAATTCTGTTAATAATGATTTCCATGGAGCAGGGGAGTCTACAACAGATCTAAGCACGGTAATATGATCCACTGATTAGTGTGATTAGGCTAGAGGTGGACTGGTGCATAGCTATTACATCTGTACATAATAAGAATGTTTTAGTCATTTTAAATGTTTACACTCCTTATGAATGTTACCGAAACGAGGATGAATATCTGAACAGGCTCGCTTTATTAAAGAAAGTGCAGATACATGTATATTTGTTATGGGTGATATGTGTTAGCAGAGTTGAATTGTGCAGCGATTCTGACATGTGTACCCAGTGCTGGACCGAAAATAATTCAGGAGGAATAAAAAACACAGTACTAACTCACTATTTGGTCAACACTTGATCCAATTTCATCAAGATAGTAAGTTGGTTGTTTCAAAGTGCTGCTGCCAGTAGACAGCTCTACATATACCAGTGAAGCATGGCATACAACATCTTGGCTGGATCACTGTATAAGTACAGCTGATGCTCATGATTGTCTAGAGAAGGTTGAGATTTTGTACGGTCTGGCTACGACAGATCACACACCTGTCTCTGTGATATTAAATGTTGAGAGTCTACCTGAGTTGACCAGTTCTGTTAACCATGAACAAAGCGGGAAATTAGATTGGTCAAGGCTTACAGAAGCTGACTTCTGGCATCGCAGTCCTCGGACTGATAAGAGCCTAAGTAATATTAATGTACCATTTGATGCTATTCTGTGTGGCAACATTAACTGTAAGAACCAAAATCACAATAGTGATCTATGTATAATGTATGATCAAATTGTGAACTGTCTAACTAATGGTAGTAAATCATTCTGCCAAAAAAGGGTCAAACAACATAAGTTCTGGCCGGGATGGAATGAGTACGTGTCTGAACTTCATGTAGAGGCCAAAGAGCTTTTAAAAACTGGGTTTTATCAGGAAAAGCTAGGCATGGCCCAGAGAGTGAACAGAAGAAACATGCAAAGGCTAAATTTAAATATGCTGTACGCTTTATTAGAAGAATGAGGCGCTAAATGTGGTGAACAAAGTTCGATATTTGGGTCACATCACCAGGAATGATCTACGTGATGACGATGATGTGATTAGTTTCATGTTTAAGGAGCAGTAGGTGATAAAGACACACTGTAAAGTCTCTACAGCAGCTGATCAAATATGAATCAGTATTCTGTTAGTGTAATGCTGATTTCTCTCCTCAGATGTTCTCAGAAACATCTTGTAGTGAAGTGTTTAGCTGTAAAAGGGAACTAACTTTAGTCTCATGTCAGTCACACAGATCAACACCAGGATGGACGTTCCCTCGTTGAGCTCCTCAGAAAGATCAACACCAAGAGGGAGGAACTCATTCAGCAGAACTAGTTACATCCACAACTGCTCCAGATGTGAGTGGACACATCTGGCAGCATCACTTCTTACATTCTGGGTCCAAACCACTGACTGTATATAAAGATGGACGACGTGACAGCTGCCCTAAAGTGAAGGAAAGGCTGGAAAGCAAAGCACGACAGCACATGGACAAACTGAGGGTTAAAGGCAGAGTGATTGGGAAATGAGACACAGGTGGAAGAGAGAGTCATGTGACCAGGATGAGGAAGGTGTGAGGACACCTGGTGGACAGGTGGAGAATGACAGGAAGGCTTAATAGAGATGCAGGGTCTGAAAAGAGGGACAGAAGAGGCAGAAAATAAACACACCTGAGGCCCACATTGTGACACAGTCCTGTAAACAGAAGAACCCCCGACAACAAGGAAGTGTTGTCATGGCAACCGCAGCTCCAAACGGCATGACTCAGCAATAATACAACAGTGAAACTGGAGACGGACCCTCCATCACAGTGAACATCATGTCTCATCATGTGTTAAACTGCAGCCGTCACAGCTGTGTGTTCATGCAGTTCAAAGTTCAGACTGAGACAAACACATTGAAGAAGTTCAATTCAGGTTTTAATGTGACAACACTGTGTTGAGATCCACAGGTGCATCTATTTTTAGTTGTTTTGCATTTTTGTTCCGGTTCCTAAGAAGAACCGGCCCAACGAGCCCAACGACTTCAGGCCAGTGTCCCTCACGTCACACCTGATGAAGACAATGGCTCCCAGCTGCTGGAACAAACTTCCAGAGGAACTGAGAGGAGCTGAAAACATTGATATTTTAAACGTAAACTAAAAACCCATCTATTTAGTCTGGCTTTTATGTAGTGTTTTATAATTTTAAAATGTTATGGTTTTATTGTTTATACTTATTTTATTTATCATCATCTATATGGTGTTTGTTTTACTCCTTTGTTTTTAGTATTTTGGAATGTTATTGTTTAATACCAGCACAGTCAGAATCCTGTTTCTTGACTTCTCCAGCCCCTTCAACACCATCCAGCCTCTTGTACTACAGGACAAGCTGCCCAGGATGCAAGTGGACCCTCACCTGGTGACCTGGATCATAGACTACCTCACCGGCAGACCACAGTATGTCAGGTTGAAGGACATCTGACACTGTGGTCAGCAACACGGGAGCTCCACAGGGGTCTGTACTGGCCCCCCTTCTCTTCACCCTCTACACGGCGGACTTCAACTACATCTCATCTCGTGTCACATTCAGAAGATCGCTGACGACACGGCCATTATGGGATGTGTTGAGGGTGATCAGGAGGAGGAGTACAGGAGCCTGGTGGGGGACTTCGTGGCCTGGTGTCACTTTGAATTGACTTAGTGATTTTGTATCTTTTCTACTCGTTTTGCACCTCCTTCTGGTCTGTTTTTGTTGTTATTTCTGCTATTTAAATTGTTTCTAAAACCAAACTAAACTCTGTGAATCACTTTCTAACTTTGTTTGAAACATCAAAATGTGACTATTGTTTTCTATTATGTGAAAATATACCTTGTTATGTATTTTTTATGAAGTGAACGTATTGTGTGACTCAAAGAGCTATTTTCCTCCAACCAGAATAAAGTCCAGCAGGTAACCAGACAGCAGCTGTTCTTTGTGTCCTTCACACTTCAAACTCAACTCAACACAGATTCTGTAGTCAGAGTTCATGTGAGGCAGATTTCAGATGAGAATTAAAATAAAAAGTAGGCTATATAACCTAAAACATCCCAGCTGTAACCTGCAGACAGGTGAGCATTTCTAAACAAGACCACTTGACTTCCAGTAAAGAGCTCCCTCTGCTGGTCTGTAGCAGGAATGCAGGAGTATTAATGTTGGCTACACTGGTCGGCCTACAGTATATTAGTACATCAGTAGATGTACTACATAAACTCACAGTGGGCAGTACTTTTACTTTAAAGTCCGTGGGGACTTGGGGGACCGGAGGGTGGCCGGTTCAAGTCCAGCGTGGACCAGGAATGGAGAGAGGACTGGTAGCTGGAGAGATGTCAGTTCACCTCCTTAAAATCTTGATGACATTCTCACTGCAGGACCTGTAACAGAGTACTTTTACAGCTGCTACTGTAGTACTTTCACTTATTATGTTTGTTTTCTGGAGGGTTTAAATACATAAGAATGTAGGATAGACATATAGAAGCATTATGTTTCTGCCTTTATAGTCATAGATTGTATATTATTCTGTTTATACTCATTGTATTGTGTGTGATGACTGAATAAAAATACTACTACTACAAAGTAAAGGATCTGAATACTTCTTCCACCACTGGATACACACAGTAATAATCTAGAAATGTTTTAATGGAGGTTTGTGGTACAACTTCCCCTCTGAGGTGCACATGATGCTTTATTATTATGTTTTAATGATGCTCATATGTCCTGTCATATTGTTGACGTTATCTATCTTGATATTCTTTTCTGCTCTTTGTGTACAGCAGATACTTTTATAGGGGAAATAAAGGTTTCAGTCATTCAGCTCAGACCTCCTCAGACTTTCCCTCCTCCATGCACCACAAAACCTCCACTCTGCTTCACTTGGTAACAAGATGTTAGTCCTCTGATAAAGTTTCCTGCCTCATATTGATGTACTTCAGTAGCCTGTACTTTGGACCTAATGTGTGAAGTGTCTCCTGTTAGCTGATAGGACCTGACAGATCTCTGATTCCTTGTGAGACAGTTGAAAACATGAATCGTTCCTTCCTTCTCTCTATAGAACCATCACCACAGTGATCGGCTAAAGTAACAGCTGGTAAATGTTTACATGCTTTAAACAGAACATAGTTGTAAATATGAAAGTTGTCACCGACCACAGAACATTAATTACCATAATAATCATTCAAGTCTAATAAAATCATCTTTACAGTTAAACATAAGGAAAAGTTTCTATTAAACTTCCTATTGTCTTCCCGTCGACCGTACAACTTCTGTCTTCCCAGGTCAACATTGACCCGGTCTGGTTTGACTGTTTATATAAGACATACACTGTAAATTATCACCCAATTCTGTGTTACACCTTTTTAGCCAACTTCATTTCAACTCATTACCACAAGTTTTACGCTTCTTTTTGGAATTCATGGTCATTAAACCTCATTTATATGAAATTAAACCTAATTTTTTTCAGTGAAAAAAGCAGAAATTATGAATTATTGTTTGCTCCTTTATGTGACTGAACATTAAGGTAATATATGAATATATTCAGGTTATCATTATGTGACTGAACATTAAGGTAATGTATGAATATATTCAGGTTATCATTATGTGAATCATGTTTTACAGATTAGTATTTGAGGATTGATGGCTGCTCTTGATTAGACAAGAAGTTAACAGATAATAATGAGTCGGTTCGCTCAGTAAAGAGACATTTCATCAACAGTTTAACAGACGTGATTCTCACAGTGAGCAGAGACTTTAATAAATGCTGCCCAGTATAAAGTCCTGTCTGGTATGATCATTTGTGAATATGGGATGTTTGTGGGTGAGCTGTACGGTGGTGGCCAGGTGGTCCCAATACCCTTTACAATTAAAAAGAATACATAGAACAAAGCACACGGTAAGCACATAAAATAAGATTAAAAGTAAAACAACTATGGACATGTTGTTGTGTTTTCTTGTTGACTCCGGTGCTACCCATTCAGTGATACAAGCCAAACATTTTCCAAACCAAAAGATGAGCGGTAGATATATCTATTCACAAGGTGCATCAGGGATAACTATGACTGAAAAATTCACTGTGCCAATAAAATGCACAAACACTGACGTTAGTGACCCTGACCCAGACATTTCTCTAAAACACTCATTTTTTTTACCTCCCTTTTGTCCCATCAATCTCATGGGAAGAGATTTGATGCTGGCATTAGGCATTAGCCTGATATGCTCACCTGATGGTTTGAAAGTAGTACGACAGCAACTAATGACTTCTGCCTTCGTTCAGTACAGCCCAAACACGCCCCTCTATGTATACCAATGGAAAATTCCCATTACGACTGCCACACACATGACAGACAAAACTAAGGCATTGGTATATCCTGGTGCACATTTAATGTCACCCGAACATCTTCACTGTACTGCGCATGTTTCAGTGGGACCCGATCATTCTTATGAAGATTTTTTCTTTCATAACCTCAATGATTCTGTTCAATGTTGTACATTGTACTGGTCCACCTCAAGATCTGTCATCTCTGTCTCTTTGTCACCCCTCCAGCAGAAACTGTTCCAGATTGACAACTCCCTGCCACACATCTCCCTTTCCAAATCACCAAACGATCAATGGAGGGACTTGGGGCTCTTTGTCAAA
The DNA here is from genome assembly GCA_916701645.2 of Sebastolobus alascanus. Taxonomy (NCBI): domain Eukaryota; kingdom Metazoa; phylum Chordata; class Actinopteri; order Perciformes; family Sebastidae; genus Sebastolobus; species Sebastolobus alascanus. The sequence continues at coordinate 13,960 of CAKAOJ020002109.1, forward strand.
TGATGCGAAAACATTTCTGACTGGCAACTCACAAATGAGGACAAGGTCATGTATTCTCTATCTACAGGGGTCTTCAAACAACCATTTCATATGAAAACATACGCTTTGCGTTCTGTTTTTCTGTTTGACGAGCATGACAGGTCTGATGCACTCACTGACGATTTGTTTTCTGATGTCTCCTCTCTCCCGTCAGCCCTACAGAAAGTGCCTCCTACCCTCTGGGCTGCTCATAAGTATGACGTTGGACTCATCAGAAACTGTCAACCTGTGACCATCACCCCTAAGTCTGACTTCCGTCCCTGCAAACAGCAGTATCCCCTGAAACAAGAAACCATTGACGGCATCACTCCTGTGTTTGATTCTCTCTTACAGGCTGGAGTCATCACACCGCTGCCCTGACTCACCTGTACGCACGCCCATTTTTCCTGTCAAAAAGATAAGAGACAAAGGGGAACCAACAGAATGGAGATTTGTGCAGGACCTTCAGGCTGTAAACGCTGCGGTTCATGCCAAGGCTCCAAATGTCCCGAATCCATACACCATCATCTCTCAGGTTCCACCTAACTCAAAATGGTTTTCGGTTGTCGACCTCGCTAACGCCTTTTTCAGCGTCCCGGTCTGACCCCGACAGTCAGTTTTGGTTTGCCTTCTCCTTTAAAGGGAAAGCTTACACATTCACACGTCTGTGCCAAGGCTTCTGCGAATCACCAACCCTTTACAACGAGGCCCTCAAAGCCAGCCTCGACTCTTTACAGCTCAGCCACGACTCTGCACTTTTGCAATACGTGGATGACCTGTTAATAGCCTCCCCCACCAAGGAACAGTGCGAGAAGGACACTGTTGCCCTCCTAACACATTTAGCACATGAAGGTCACAAGGCTTCTATTTCCAAACTCCAGTTTGTTCAGCAAAATGTCACCTTTTTGGGTCATAACATCTCCAGTGAAGGTAAAACTCTTTCTCCAAAACGCATCTCCGCCATTGTCAACCTGCCAAAACCAAAAACAAAGAAACAACTCATGTCCTTCCTCGGCATGTGTAGTTACTGCCGATGCTTCATCCCAAACTATGCACAAATGGAAGCACCTTTAAGTGCCATTGCGCATGGCAAGGGATTGGCATCTCATGACCCTGTCACTTGGACCCCACAGGCAGAATGTGCCTTTAATGAGCTCAAACAAACCCTGCAAACCCCCCCTACACTCGGTCTCCCAAACCCCAACAAACCTTTCATTCAGGCAGTTGACGAACGCAGCGGATGTATGACCTCTGTTCTTTTACAACAAGACGGCGATAAACTACGACCGGTCGCATATTTTTCCGCTAAACTCGATCCAGTCGCTGCTGGCTTACCACGATGCCTCCGCGCAGTGGCCGCCGCTGAAAAAGCTCTGACCGCGTCACGTGACATTGTCGGCTACTCAGACGTGACCCTCTTGGTCCCACACGCCGTGTCTCACATCCTGTTAGAACAAAAAACCTCTCATCTTTCAGCTGCCAGATATCTTCGTTATCACACAACCCTTCTGGACATGCCAAATGTCACCGTCAAACGTTGCACTGTCTTAACCCTGCGTCCCTTCTCCCTATTCCAGGCGAAGGGGAGGAACACAACTGTCTGGCTGAACTCCAGATACAGTGTACTCCCCGTCCTGACCTCAAAGACACACCTCTAACCAACTCTGACCTTGTTCTATTCGTAGATGGATCAGCATCACGTGATTCCATCACTGGAACTAACCGTGTTGGCTCCTCTGTTGTTTCAGACTCTGACGTTCTCTGTTCTGGACCCTCCCATGTGACCTCTCAGCCCAGGCAGCGGAGCTCATAGCACTCAGCGAGGCATGCAAACTCTCTGAGGGTAAGACCGTTACCATTCACACAGACTCCAGATATGCCTTTGGTGTCGTACACGACTTTGGCGCTTTGTGGAAACACAGAAAATTCCTCAAATCTGACGGTAAACCTGTCCTGCATCACACACTCATTGCGGACTTACTAAAATCCATTTTGCTCCCTAAAGCCATTGCAGTGTGCAAATGCGCCGCACACACCTCTAACACTGATGCCATTTCCAGAGGTAACGCTCGAGCTGACACAGCTGCCAAAGCGGCGGCTCAGTGTCTCCTCCCGTCGTCGTGCTCCACACCCACTATGGTTTCACTTCCATCCTCTCTGCCATGCAATTGCCTCTCCACACCGGAGGAGAGACGCCTTTGGTCCTCTTCCGGTGCCAGACTAGTTGATGGTATTTGGACAGGAGCCAATAACAATCCCTGTCTACCCAAACATTTCTTTCCACACTATGCTAAATTGACGCATGGGTTGGACCATGTGTCAAAAGGGGGAATGCTAAGCATAATTGACACTCACTGGTTCACAAAGGGGTTTTCAACCTACGCACAAAAACACTGCCAGGCTTGCATCACATGTGCCACACACAATGTGGGCAGACCCATAAACCGTTACACAACAGGCAGCACACCCACCACCAACACGACCGTTTGAACACGTCCAAATGGACTTTGTAGAACTCAGCCCATCCGAAGGAAAGAAATACTGTTTAGTAACGGTAGACATGTGGTCCAAATGGGTTGAAGTATTTCCAGCCTCTAAACAGACAGCAGCCACAGTGGCAAAAGCCTTGCTCAGAGAGATAATACCTCGATGGGGGATTCCAACCAGACTATCAAGTGACAATGGCTCACACTTTGTCAATCAGGCCATAACAGAACTCAGCTCACACATAGGCATTGACCTAAGAACACACTGTGTGTACCACCCAGCCAGTGGGGGCGCTGTGGAGCGAGAAAACTTTACATTAAAGACTAAACTGGCCAAATGCTGCGAGGAAACAGGCTTACCATGGACTAAAGCTCTCCTCCTGGTGCTGATGTACATGCGGATGAGGAAAAGAACCAGAAAAAATCTCAGCCTGTTTGAAATCTTATTCGCAGCTCCTCCGACATTGGTGTGGACACTCCTAGGGAACCTCCTCCCTCCACGACATATGTGAAAATGACATGTTGAGATATTCTGCTAACCTCTCTTCCGCTTTATCGAACTTAAGAAAACAGGTCTCAGATGCCCTGCCAAAAGCAGCAACGGAACCACTCCACAAACTATAACCAGGTGACTACGTGGTGGTCAAAGATTTCAGAAGGAAAAACTGGAAAGCAAAACGTTGGCAAGGCCCATTCGAGATCCTGCTCACCACTCACACGGCTGTAAAGGTGGCAGAAAGAGCTACCTGGATCCACGCCAGCCACTGCAAAAAGGTGCCAACACCCACCGACTCACCAACCAATCCTCCATCTGATAACTAAAGATCCTGCACATTACAATCCGTGCACAAAGTATCCTACGTTGACCCAACACCACAGTATAGGAACGAGGTTCCGCTGTGGCTAAGTTGAAAAAAACCCTGTTATCACAAACACACATAGAAAGACCGAACGGCTCTCACCACGTGACGTGCAGACATAGCTTCTGTGTCACCCACGAGGGAGCTCCACTCCGAGAAGTAAGATGGCCAACAATAGGCCATGGCATCCATTCCAACAGGTTGGGTTTTGTGGACTGCGCGGAACATACATTTTCCTCACAATATTGTCATTATTGATTGTCTTGCCACTGAGTTTGTCTCCTTTTTATAACCCTGACAGGAGGAGCGGTGAAACCACCGTCACCCCAGAGCCATCACCAGAACCACACAACGCATCCCACGTAAGAAATAAGAGATCCCTGTGGAACAACACCCTAAAAACTGAAGACAATTTATGGTATGGTCTAATGCACTTGACGATTAGAAAGCTTACAAATCACGGTTGTTACGTATGCTCACTGTTGCCTCATTCCGCCACACACTCCGCACCATTTTTTCCACTAACTCTAAAACCAAACGAAACCTTGGCTGTTCTGATGGCTGCCACTAGCTACAGAACCAATCAGGCACACGTCAATATGACAGAATGGGCCGCTCTCATCAACGAATCTGTTCCCGATTTCTCTGGGGACACCTCGCGTGTAAATCTTAGCAGAGTGCATGACAAAGATACACGAAAACACTGTTTTGTTGCCCACCGGCTCCCATGGATACCCGTGCCTGCAACTACACGTGTGGGTATGCGGAAAGCACGTGTATCTGATTCTCCACCTCTATTGTTCGGCAAATGCTACCTAGCTAAATTAGCTCCCTATGTACGTGTAGTGTCTGAAATTTCCCACTACAAAAACACATATAGCCACTACGTGCCCACTCGACATCGACGGAGCCAACCACTCCGAACCAGCGTAGGAATGAAGTATCTAGGCGCCATTTTGCCAATCTATGGCACAGTCCAAAACGCACACAATATAGATGAATTAGGCGTCGAACTAGAAAACCTCACCGTACTCGTCTCTGAAGGATTCTCGACGTTGACCAAAGAAATGAAGGCCCTTAGAATAATGACCATGCAAAATAGAATGGCGCTCGACCTCCTCTTGGCAGCCCAGGGAGGCGTTTGTCACATTATAGGACAAGAGTGTTGTACTTACATCCCAGACGAAGGTGACAATATGACACACATAGTCACACACTTAAATCAACTACTACAGGAGGAAAAATCACATGGTGTCCTCAGCTCCACTTCAGGATGGAGTCTGTGGTCCTGGCTCTCTGTTACGGATGGAAAGAACTGCTCTTCAAAATTTATATCCTCGGACTATTACTGTTGTTGTTTACCTCATGCATTATTCCATTGGTCAGAACTATGATTTCCAACATGTTCGGTCAGCATATGATGTTATTCTAAGGATGTGTTCATTAATTCTACTCCTCCCTCGGCCCCTCCCTGGGAAGAGAATCATGATACTCACTCCGATTTTTCCAGTTCTGAGGATGAAGATTCTCTGGTGTAATTTTTTCTTGTGGGTGCAGACCCTGTTTAGTTGCTTCCTATGTTAAACCAGATGCTTTCATCTGACAAAAATAGCTAATGCTAAAAATAATCGTTCTACTCATGTTCATGTTTACTGTTCTTTAGTTGGTCATGATAATGACCAAAAGGGGGAAATGTAATGGTAAAAATTGTTTTCTGTTTACCTCACGAAAGTACTGCATGAGACAGACAGACTGTCTTTTGTTCACATACTGTATGTGTGTCAGTGAAACTTGCAGATTATATGCCACCTGGGTTTTCTCTGTCTATGGTAGTCCTCAAGGCCAGACGGGACGTACATCCGATAGACAAGATTTCTCTGTCTCTGTGTGTGTCTGACACAAAATGTAATCAGGTTATGTTATACTTTGTACTGTGAAAAT
>CAKAOJ020002110.1:0-20699 GCA_916701645.2 Sebastolobus alascanus
CAAGGAGACAGAGACCCGGGCGGAAGGGAGGGACACCTGAAAGGAGTAGACGATCACAGAGCCCACAGGGGGAGAGACGATCCCAGAGACTGGACACAAATGATGAGCAGCTTAAGTCCAGCTGAAAATTCAGTAGAAAGTCCAAAAGAATAAGAGGCAGACCCAGATACAGGAGCATCAGGAACATGGGGAAAGAAGGGCCAATAGAGGGAGTTTTTTGGGGAATAGGACTACTAATTTTGATCTTACTAATGTATAGATACGCCCTGCAAAACATCATAGCATTAGAAGCAATCATAAAAGCAAAGGTTGTTGATTAATTGCATGATTAACAGCTGGAACTATAGTAGTAAAGCAAAGGAAATTACCAAAGATAAAGTGACTGAGATTGTCAATGTTAGACCAAATATTGAACTTATCCATGCCAGATCAGCCATAACCGACCAACCATTGACTTTGAGCTTAGAAGTCATTAAATTAGACAATCTTCCTGCAGACGACCCCAGACGTGACGTCATCTTGAATCGGAGGGACAGCAAAGAAACGGGCCAAAGAGAAGAGAGAACCTGTAGCAGAGTCACTTATACCGTTTAATTAATTTTGCATAAAACTGAAAACACATTTGTGGATCAGAACTAATTTTTTCTTGTTTCCAACCATATTAATAACATTTCTCTTCATATTTATGTGGTGAGTGTTTGGAGGTGCCGGCCCTCTAGCTCAGCATCCACTGAATATAAAGTAGTTAAAAGTAGCTCCACCTCCACAATGAAATACTACTGATGTGTTGATGCATCACAGCACTTTTACTTTGGTCTACATTTTACTGACAATACTTCTGTACTTTTACTGAAGTAGGATGTTGAATGCATGACTTTTCCTTGTAATGGAGTATTTTGACAGTATGGTATTGAGTACTTCTTCCACCACTGCTGAGTTCTTGTATTTCTGTCCATTCTCAGGTCACTTTGGGTGCATTTCTATCTGTATTTAGAGCCATTTGAGAGCTCAGTGAGAACAGAGCTGTTGAAGCCAACAGAGGGAAGGTTCACTACTAGAAGTGGACAAGAGGAGGGAGGTTGTACTACTAGTAGAGGCAGGACATTCACTTTCCTTTATGATGCTGTTAGTACATGAAGGAATCACAAAACACAGTGTAGAATTCAACATGTGTTTATTTGCAGATGATGTTGTTATCAGATAGAATAAAGAGAAGACTGTTACTGACTCCATTAAGGCTGAAAACCCATTCAAACACATACAGTATGTTAACAGCAACGCTACATGAAAGAGGATTAAAATGAGTTCTTGTGCACACAGAGACATGAAACTGAGCTCAAGCTGCTGGAGCTTCACAAACAAGCAGCAAATCTTCAAATCAGCTGTGAAATCTTCAGCTGGAAGACAATTTAAGGACGTTAACAAGAGTTAAATGCTCTTCACTGTTAAATGAAGTTCAGATCCAGCTGCTGGCTTCTGAACTGGCTGCACATGAGAAACAGTTTAACAACTGATGAAGGAAAAAGACACCAGACTGAGATAAAATAATAAAAGCTGTTTCACACCAACAACTGATTTTTCTCTGAATAATTCACTCAGATATTTATAAAAACTGATTTTATGGGTTGTGGAACATTCGTGACGGGGAAAAAAATATTCAGACGGACCTCAATTTCAGCTGATTTCCACCTGCAGGAATAAATGTTTGACCAATGAAATCCTTTGTTCCAAGTGATGTCATACCTCCAGGTATAGCTCCAGGTAGCTCGCTGCTACCTTTTGGTTTCTCAACACCCAACACTGTACTGTAGAAACACGGCGACGACGACCTCAACGACCAAATAAGAGACAATATGTGGCCTGAGATGGCCCAGCGGCTGGGTTACCATGGAGATGGTGATGGAGCCGATACGCACTCGCTAACGTTATCTGTTGGTCACAGAACGGGGCTAGCCACAACAGCTAGCGTTAGCATCACATCTGGGGTCTGATTAGTTGATCAGGATATCTGCGGGTTTCAACAAGTCAAATTTAAGACTTTTTAAGACCTTTTAAAGACCATTATGAATGCAATTTAAGACCCATTTCACGTCCATTTAAGTCCACTATGAATTCAATTTAAGACCTACGTCACGTCCATACTGGCAGGAAAGTACTAAGGATATGAAAGAAAATTGGAACCCCGGAATTACTTGCAAAGTAAATTAATTTATTCACTGAAACACATTCCTTCCAGCAGTTTTCCCTCCAGTCTTTGTTCCAGGTTTTCACAGTTTTATAACCAAATAAATAAATATATTGCGAATACTTTTGTGCTTCAGTAACATTTTGAATGTAGGACATTTACTTGTGGCAGAGTATTTTTACACTGTGGTAAAAGATGTGAGAACATCTTCCATCACTGTGCTCTAGTAAACTATTTAATCATAAACACGTTGGTTGTCACACCCACAAAGCATCATGGGAAATGGGACAGGTGGGTTGCGGACATCACCACAGACCCGTGACACACTGAGTACAGTCTAACCCGGTTTAGAGTCGCACCCCGCGCAGGGGACCGCCCCCCCCCCCCCCCCCCGCAGAGAGAGGGAACAGAGAGCCTCACTCGGCCCCACGGAGCCGCGAGCCACTTTCACCCCCGGCCCCGGGCCTTTCCGAGCCGAACTACAGCAGTGTGTGGACCGTTGGTGAGGACCAGCCAGCCCCCCCGCTGAGAAGTGTTAAAGTATTTTCGGTTTATTATGAAACTGTTCATGGCACACATGTAAAGAGGCGGATGGAGCAGCTTTCACAAACACAGACTGCCGCTTGCAACGACATTTATAAACTCCAACTGGTGATATAAAACTATATTAAAGCATCAAACGGGAGTGAAAAAGGACTTTTGTTTACTTGAGTGATGTTTTTAGGCGAAAAAGTTACCAGCGGAAACATCGTCGCTCCGCTTTGCAGCGATCCAGCCGGAAACCAGAACAGACGGCTCGTTTCTTCTTCTTTGGTAGTTTTGGCAGCGGCTCTCCTGGTTCACTGTGCTGTTGATGTTACAGCGCCAACACAACGGCGTAAGGAAAACATGCACTCCCCTTGATTGCATGTGAAATGGGTGTGCTCCGATAAATTCTATCCGGGGAGATGCACAGCTTTTCCCTTTTGGTTCCGTTTTATAGTTTTGTTACGGCGTGCTCAAAAAACCAAACATTTAAAAGCAAGATAATGCATTTCTTTTATTAAAGGGACTGTTTGTAACTTCTTACACGTATAAATCATTGCTGGTCGGTGTCCCGTGCGCGCTCGCGTGTGGCTACGCTGTTCAGACTCAGACTCCAACACAAAATACACGGAAGCACCAAAACTGCAAAGTTACATCTAGTGAAGCCCGTCTTGTAAACAGTGTTAACTCTTCCTGCTTCCTGACTTTCGTTGACATTGCGGCCACAAGTGTCGCTGTTACAACCAATTTCTGATTCTTACAAACAGTCCATTTAAATGAAAGTAACATTAATTCATTTTTAAGACCTGCCAAAATTGAATTTAAGACATTTCATGAGATTTTAAGACATTTTAAGGCCTTAAATTCAGATTATTGGATTTAAGACTTTTTAAGATCCCGCGGGAACCTGTTGATGTATCGTGAAGCTAACGTTAACGGTTTTTGATCATTTGACCCGGTGAGCATAGTCGTCATTCCTGCATCGCTTCTTCACATCCAACTGGTGAGAAACAGCTTTAAAGGGGACATATCATTAAAACTCACTCTCTCAGTGCTTGTGCTCATCTGGGTATCTGGAGTGTCGACCAACCCACAAACTGTGAAATAAGACAAGCAGTCAGTTTTTAGAGGGCTGTCTAGATCAGAAAACATGTGATTCAACCAGCCAATCAGATGTGGCCCCCCTTCCTATGTCACATACAGGCTCGTTAGAATATACCGCCCACAGCTGGAGGACTACCTTTGTAAAGGTGAACCATATTTATCTCTCTAGACCAATCAGAGCAGACTGGGCTTCTTAAAGAGACAGGAGCTGAAACGGAGCGTTTCAGACAGAGGGTGAATACAGGTATATTCAGACAGACAGGAGGAGAATAATAATGTGTTTTTAGATTATTAAAGCATGTAAACATGTTCTAGTAGAAACCCAGAATACAAGTATGAACCTGGAAGTGAGCAGGATATGTCCCCTTTAAGCCTCTCAAAGTTCTGTTTTGTTATTTCAGATCTTGAAGTGTGTAAAACACGAGGAGTCGATGAGTTGGTCAAACTCCATCAGGAGATGTGATGTTTTCATAGTTCACTGTATCATCATCTGCATCATAACGCACCTGTGGAAAACAACACGACACCATCAGACCCACACTTCCTGTGATCTGTAGGCGTCCACTGCTCCACATTTAGCACAAGGAAATAAGAAATAGATTAAAGACAGCCGGTTCACTGCATTACATCCATTCAGGAGACTCTTTAGGTTCAATTAGTGAAGTCAAACTCAATAAGTAACAGCAGCTCTCCTCAATGAACAGCTACACAAGCACATCACTAGTTCTTCTCTCTGCTTTAACAAGTCAATGTGAGATGGAGGTGGTAGTGAGGGGCGTTGAGGTGCAGTCTGAAAAGGTGGCTTTCAGTCTGCAGCCAGGCTGACTTCAGTGGGGAGTTTATTCCACCACTGTAGGACCAGAACTGAGATCAGTTCAAGGTCCTCCATGTGACGGGCGGACAGTCGTCCAGAGGCTCAACACTTCAATGAACCAAACCCTCACTTGGTTCCAGCACCCAAAAGCCTCCCAAACTCCCCACATTTCCTCCCCACATTACTGCTGGTGTTTAGAAAGTGAACAGAGTTCCCAGTTGACCCTGAACGCACCATTAGTTCCTGTCTGATCTGACCTTTATCTGACTGGCTGCTGGACAGTTTGAACTAGATGTTATTCTGTACGTTCTCCAGAGTAACGTGGACGTTAACTCCTGAACTAAAACTAAACTCTCCGCACTGCTCGGAGCCACTCGAGGTTAAGTGAGAACATCCTGTATGATGGGATGTCATTTAGGTGAAGCAGCCCTTTAATGTGGAACTCATCATGTTCACTTGTTATTGTTGATTCACATCTATGGTCTCTTTGGAGGCTGGAGGTTGTGTTGCTGCTGTGATCATATTGTCATGTTTAACTGGTATTAGCATCCACTTCACTTGTCCTGTTTATTTGTCTCTTCTTCTGTCTATATGTTGATAATGGAGAGTGTGTAAAGGACCAACTGTTGTAAAAACTCACAGTGATTTCATCCGTCTGTGTTTTCTTCTCTGAAGACACAAGAGAAAGACTCAACTTTAGTTTACACACAATAAAAATGGTTTATTAAAACTTTCATCTGTGAATGTTCTCACTTTTAATTCTTCTCCACACGTTGATCAGCACAACAGTTATTATGAGTGCTGCTAAACCCGGAGACACATCGATGAACCTCCACCAGGCTGGAGAGAGAGAGAGGGGGGGGGGGGGGAGAGAGAGAGGGGGGGGGGAGAGAGAGGGGGGGGGGAGAGAGGGGGGAGGAGAGAGAGGCTGGGGGGGGAGAGAGAGGGGGGGGGGGGGAGAGAGAGAGGGGGAGAGGGGGGGAGAGAGAGGGGGGGGGGGAGAGAGGGGGGGAGAGAGAGAGAGAGAGAGAGAGACAGAGAGAGAGAGGGAGAGAGAGAGAGAGAGAGACAGAGAGGGAGAGAGAGAGAGGGGGGGAGAGAGGGGGGGGAGAGAGAGGGGGGGGAGGGGGGGAGAGAGAGAGAGAGAGAGAGAGAGACAATGTAGCACATATGAAGAAATTAGGAAAAAGTTCTTTACAAAAATTAAATGTAAACTCAAAAATTTTGATTCCCTCTCTGACCAAACTAAAATGCAACATCTACTTGGAGAAAATAGTGTGATCAGCAGAGAAGCTGCAGGATATGTCAGTGCATGTTACAGCCGGAGAGACAACCACAACAACACATAACACTCTGCCTTTTATTCACTCCTCTACTTCATGGTTGTTGTTTTGTTGTGGTTTTTTTTATTAATTTATTTATGTATTTTTTATTTATATATATTTTTTAACATTTATCATTTGATATTTTCGACCATTTTCATGTTCTTTTTAAATATCTATATATTGTAATTTGCTTAAAGTGGCAGTAGGCAACAATTTTTTGGTATAATTTGGCAAAAATTCCATAATAATCTTTCAGCATATTGTAATTAAAGTGTTCTGAGAGAAAACTAGACTTCTGCTCCTCCTCATGTCTCTGTTTTCAGGCTTTAGAAACATCTAGCCCGTGATAGCAGAGGTCACAGAGGTCAGAGGTCAGAGGTCATTTCAGAGAGAGAGAGCGTTCCTATTGGCTGTGCTCCGGTCATGTGACCAGAACTTGGCTTCCTCAACAGATTTTACAATGGCAGCCGCGTCACAAACTTTCTCATTTTACAGCTAAACAGTAACTACAAGATGATTCTGAGAACATCTGAGGAGAGAAATAGTCATTACAGTAACAGAATATTGATTCATATCTGATCAGCGCTGCCTAGTTTGACCGTTTGGTCGGAGTTCAGAGTGATTGACAGCCGGCTCTCATAGACTGCAGCTGGGCAGCGGACCTTGTTTTCCTCCGGTAAGTGAAATCCTTCAGATGCCGTTAGGAGCACCGGAGGACACAGTAGGACACAGAGGAACAGGATTTAACTCAGGTTACCTGTTTCATGTACTACTGTCACCATATAGCGGCCTTTTTCTAAAATAACTTTTTTAAATCATATTTGCGCCAATATCGCGTACTGCAGCATTAATGAATTGTATTTATGTATATATATACATTTTTGTTTTTATCTTCTTCTTTTTGTCTTATTATTGAATTGATGCATTGGCAATATTGTTCACCTGGCATTCATGTTAATAAAGCATATTGAATTGAATTGAATTGAATTGAATTGAATTGAATTGAATTGAATTATTGTAGATTATACACTTGATGTACATTTCATGACATCACAGAATCTAAATGTTTCACTACATCAATGTAAAACTGCAACGTTATTATTCCCTGAAAAACACATTTGATCATTTTGTGAGAGAAAAAGCAGCTTAAAGCAGATATTAGACAGGTCCATGTCTTTGACTTCAGATAAACACTTGTACTCCAGCATTCCACATGTGTGAATATTACAGCCTGTATGGAGGTGCAGTGTTCTGAGTGAATGTAACAGGGAGGGAGAATGTGACATCTAGTGGCTGAATGTTATCAATGTCATCAATAGCACCTTTAACTTCATCACTGTAATCATTAATTATTGTAATGTTTAAGAATATTGTTCTAACGAGACAGTTTGAAGACATGATGATGTAAATACTCACTGGTAACAACAGACAGATCAACCGTAGTGTGTTGTTCTACTCCTGATCTGATCTGTGCGCAGATGTAAAGACCAGCATCATCCTCCTCTGTGACCTTCTTTATAACCAGAGAACAGTTCTCTGTGACACTCAGTCTGTCTGATTTATCTTTGGCCTCTTCACCAATCTGTCCATCTATAAACAGATCTACTGGTCTGCTGGTATAATCACTGTAGATCCATGTAGTTCTGTCACAGTTATTCTGATCATCTATCACACTGTAACAGGACAAAGTGACTTCATCTCCAGCTCTGACAGCGAGGAGGAGGTAACTCTGTCCTGTTGCTGCTCCAGAGAAGATGAGAGAGAAATAAACGTCTGTTAGTGTGACGATTATTTCTTTATCTTTGGTTATCAAGAGTTCCTTAAACACACCATGTTGAACACATTAGTCTTAGTTAATAATATATAGATCATATATGTGTATTCTTACCTGTAAACTGAAGCAGCAGCATCAGAAATAAAGATGTTTGAATCCCTCTGAACTCATCCATGGTGATTCTCTGTCTCTGTGCTGCTTCTATCTCGTTCTGAAGCTCTGAACTGTTTCTGAAACAGAGCTTTAGTAGAGAGATGCTGCATCTACTTCCTGTCATTAGTATGTCACTTCCACATTAAGACCGTTTTAGATTCTCTCAGAATTTCTCGTCGACGTCCAAACAACCAAAACTCTGTTACAATTTTCACTTTTACATTTTTTAAATTTCCTCTCACTAAGTTTCTGCGTTCATTGATCCGATCTGATGCTGCAGCAAACAAACTGTTAAGACTCATGTTGAGTCTCAAGTTCACACTGTGTCAACTCCCATGATGCACTTGTGATGCTGACGTGTTTCACCTCCTGAAGAGAAGAAGAAGAAGAAGAAGAAGAAGGAGAAGAAGAAGGAGAAGAAGAAGAAGAAGAAGACGACAGAGGGAGTTGACCGTGTGAAGATTGTTAGTTCAGATAAATGTTGAGCATTGATGTTTCCTTTAGATGGTGTTTCTTAGAAAACAGACAGACTCACGGTCAATGGTGGAAGAAGTACTCACATATTATACTGAAGTAAACGTACTAATACTACAGTGTAGAAGTACTCTGTTACAAGTAAAAGTCAAATTCTTACTTGAGTAAAAGTACAAAAGTATTAGCATCAAAATATACTTAAAGTAAAAGTACTTGTTGGACAGAATTGTCCCTTTCAGAGAGTTTATATTATTATAAATCATATTATTATTTATCTATTTGACAGGGACATGTCAGGTTATCACAGGAAAACAGGTTTGGACCCAAGTGCAGGTAAGGATGAGGAGATGGCAGCAGGCAGAGTTCAAATTATTTTAATAAAGGAAAAAAGCTTACAGAGGCTGATCCAGGCAGGTAGGTAACTATAAACTAATCCACAAAGTAAAGTGACTAAAGGTTGTCTAGGAAAATAAAACAGTGGAAAAACAGACTCTCTCTGGTGTAACACCACACACAGGGAGCGACGACGAACTGACAAAGAAACAGAGGAAACACTGAGACTAAATCCACCAGGTGAGCAGGGTGACTGAACACAGGTGGAACACATCAGGGCCGGGCAGACAATCACAAAAGGCGGGAAACTGTCAGGGAGAGTGGAGCAGGTGGACCCAAATGCAGGAGATCACAACAGGATCAGAACACAGGAACTTGGAGAGAATAACTTTAATTCAATCTCCAATGCAGGCAGAACAGAAACTCTCTCGACAAAATCAAGGATCCAACAAAGACTGAACAGAAAACCAGGACTTAAATACAAACTGATGTGAGGAGAGGATGAAGTGCAGGTGGAGAGATGGGCGGAGAAGCTCAGCTGAGGGAAATGAGGTGATTAGGCTGAGGAATGGGCAGGGAGCTGATTGGCAGGGGAAAAACACTGGGAACAAGAAAGGAGTTGATTGGTTGGGAAGGACTAACGAGTCTGATTCAGAGCAGGTGTGTAGATGGGCACAGGAGGGAAAGCCAGTACAGGAACACAGGAGGGAAAACAGAGTACAGAAAACCCACAACACAGAAAACAACTCAGTCCGGTCTACAAGAAGTCTGAAGGCATCTGGATACAGTGCCATACCGTGACAGAAACAAACAAAGGCAGGAAGTAAAACCAGACAAGACACAAGAGGAGTGCATTTTCAAAATAAAACAGGAAATAAACTACAACAAAAAGCCAGGACCATGACAGGACAATACATGTAGGCATTGTTCCATTTAATTAAAGTTCCACCGATGTGATGTCTATAGGACTTCTAGCCGTAGCTAATGAGCAGACCTTGTGCCTTTAAGAAAAAAATAAAAATACATAATACCACATCATACATAAATATTACAACATCGTCATTACAATCAATTTACATATGTATGCACGGAGTTGTCCGAGTTCTCGTCTTACATCTTTAACCCTTTCACAGTGTGTTTTCACTTCATCTCAGTTAATTAGAACATTCTTGGTCTCCTAAGCGTATGTCTTATTCAGCGTTCAGTTGTACGGAGAACAGCGACCTGTCAATCACCAGGTAGCCCCGCCCTAAAGCATCCCCTGCTTTATGGTCTATCTGACTCTAAATGGGACCATAATTTACTAAATGAACATCATGCTGTATTGAAGAAGACTTTAAACTAGTGATTGAGACCATAAACTCATGTTTCCAATGTTTACTGAGGTAATATATCAAGTGAGAAGTAGACTCATTTTCTCAGAGACTTCTATAGAACCAGACAGCAGGTCAGAGACCAGCTGCTTCCTCTGTGATATATATATATATATCATACATATATTCTGTGTGTGTCTCTGTGGTTGTTCTGAGAAGTGAAAGAGAAGTGTTGAGATGAGGATGTGGTTAACATCAGAGCTCTGACCAGATAAACATCACAAACACAGGAACAGACAGTCCACACTTCAGATTCAGATTCAGATTCAGACAACTTTATTGATCCCAAGAAGGGCAATTCACTTCACAGCTTAACCCATCACAAATAAACACACGGAGACACATCCAGACAAACATCCGAAATATTCGAAATGTTATGTCAATCACAGGCCAGTAAAACTGACAAACAGAGGTCGGTAAGGAGAGCAGATAAGTTAATAAAAATATAATAAATAGCAATAGAATAGATAGAGAAAACAAATAGATAATAAATAAGTAGACATTATTACATGATTTATCATGTAAGGGAACTGTAAATAAAAATCTTACATGAAATGACTACTATCTGAGTTTAGTAACCTGATAGCAGAAGGAATAAAAGAGTTGGAGTAACGGTTAGTTCTCCTCAGAGGAGCCTGATAACGGCGGCCTGAAGGCATCAATGAGAATTCAGGAGACAGAACATGGAGAGGTTGGCTGATAATATTCTTTGCCTTCTTTACCACCTGATTCTCCCAGAGGGAACACAAGTCTCTTTGTTGGACTCCAGTAATCTTTGAGCAAACCTTAACAATGCTATTCAGGCTGTTCTTGTCCTTAATGGTTAAGCCACTGAACCAACAAATAAAAGAAAAGGTTAAAAGACTTTCGATAAAAGAACAATAAAAGTTACTTAAGATCCTCACTGACATTAAAAGAGTTCAGCTTCCTCAGCAAATACATTCTCTGTTGACCTCGTTTGACGATAGACTCTGTATTAATATGAAACTTAAGTTTACAATCAAACTCAGTTCCAAGATATTTATATGACTCTACAATCTGAACATCTACGCCGTGTATGACGCTAGCTTTGTATTCGGTCTTGTGTCTGAAGTCAATGATCATTTCTTTCGTTTTGGAAACATTGAGGTCAAGATAATTCTCATCACACCATTTAACAGAGTCAGGTAAAGCAGGACCGTGATCAGACTCTGAGCCTTGAAGTAAAGATAACAGGACAGTGTCATCAGAAAACTTTACAAGAAGCCTGTTCTCCTGAGAAGACCTGCAGCTGTCGGTGTACATGATAAATAGGAGGGGTGACAACACACAACCCTGAGGGGAACCTGTGTTGGATTCAGACAACTTGGACATTTGTCCATTCACGAGAACCTGCTGGACCCTCACAGTAAGAACATTTAAAATCAGCATGAGAAGCTGGTCTGGGAGATTAAAATGAGAGGCAAGTCTCTCAATCAGGATGTGAGGCTGCATTTTGTTAAAAGCAGAGGAAAAGTCTGCGAATAAAAGTCTTGCATGAGCTCCAGGTTTCTCTAAATGCTTATACACAGTGTTCAGTATAAAAAGTTTAGCGTCCTCCACGCCTTTGTCTGGCTGATACGCAAATTGCAGGGGATCAAGTTTTCCATTAATAGAAGACACAATATCATCCTTTAAAATCTTCTCAAAATGTTTCATTACCAGTGATGTAAGCGCCACAGGTCTGAACTCATTTAGTTCTTTGGGGTTTTTTGATTTGGGAATAGGTATGATGGTTGACGTCTTCCAGATTGTAGGAATCTGGCCAAGATCAGCACAGATTTGGAAGAGTCTGGTGAAAACCCCGCTGAGCTGGTCGGCACAATGATGCAGAGTGAGCTCACAGAAGGGGTCGGGACCAGCAGCTTTCCTAAGCTTAACCTTTTTAAATAAGGCTGTGACACATTCCTGAGATATCACAATTTCATTTAGAGGTACCAGGGATTTCCTACATACAGAGATATTTCCAGTGAAGTCAGACCTTTCAAAGCGGGAGAAGAAGGAGTTAAAAGTGTTCGGCAAATCAGAGTTATCCACTCCACTGATGGATTTTTTGGTTTCAGTGTATCGGTTGATGGAGGCCATATTCTGGATACCTTGCCAGGCTGCTCTAAGGTCTCCACTGCTATATTGTGTTTCTATTTTTTCCTTATACTTTTGTTTGGCCTTCCTTATTTCATTTCGTACTTCTCTAGAAACTGCCTTTTTCTCAAGGAGATTACCAGTACAATAGGTCAGTTTCTTTTTGTTGATGACTGATTTAAGCTCCTTTGTTATCCAAGGTTTGTTATTTGGATAAATAACAACACTTTTCGTTGGGACAGTGGAGTCTACACAGAATGTGATGTACGATGAAATAGTGTCACACAGATCATTAATATCCTCACCACATGCCTCATAAAAACATTCCCAGTCTGTACAGTCAAAGAGAAGAGAAGAGATGCTGTCCTCTGACCAGCATTTCACTGATTTCTTCACCGGGGGGAGCCGCCCGAATGCGGGTGTGTAAAGGGGCATAAGATACACACAGCTGTGATAAGATGATCCAAGAGAAGGCAGTGGCAGTGATCTATAAGCACTCCTCACTGAGCCATAACACCGGTCTATGGTAGAGTTCCTCTGTGTGGTGGCACAAGTCACATATTGTTCATACGTCCTCAAAGTCTCGTTCAGTTGACAGTGATTAAAATCACCCAGGACGAATTTCGGAGCATCCGGGCATTTTGCGTCGAGTCGGTGTGTTACGTCAGCAATCAGCTGAGCGGCGGCTGACGCGTTAACGCGGGGATGGATGTAAACAATGGGGAAAAACAGCTGTTGGAACTCACGAGGCAAGTAAAAGGGCCGGAGTGAGATAGTCAACAGTTCTATGTCGGGAGTACAAATCTTCTCCCGAACCACGACGGTGTTACAGTACCTCTGGTTGACGTAGCAGCACACTCCGCCTCCCCGTCGCTTGTTGGTGATCTCCGGAGACCGGTCCAGTCGAAACGGAGCGCCGAACCCACTCAGTGACAAGTCCTCGTCCCGGTCCAGATCATTGAGCCAGGTTTCCGTGAAGGCCAGTAGGCAGGTATCCCTCACTTCGTGTTTGAATTTGGCCCAAGCCTCTAGCTCATCCAGCTTGTTGCGGATAGACTGTGCGTTACAGAGCAGAACTGAAGGGAGGGCAGGCAGCTTACGGCGGTCATCGAGGCTCATGTTCTTGAGTCTCCGACGTATTCCACCTCTTCTCCCTCTTTTCTGACGCGTAGATTTGGCGTCCGGTCTGCGAAACTCCGGTGGGATATTCACCGGCACAATACCGTCATTTGTGGACCGGAGTGACAGGAGAAACTCACGACAGAAGGTGATTCTCCCGGGGAAGGCGCTATGATATGCACCCACTTCGTGTCCAATCTTTTGACTGGTGTAAAGTCCGAGAAGCAGTACACAAAGAAGCACAAAAAAGTCCACAGACGGCCTCATTGTCGTTGTACTGGGTGATTGACACACACGCCAGAAAACACACACTAGAAAACACTCAAATAAACTCCCAAACAACTCTCAAACAACAGACGCTGGTAAGCTACACGGGTCGCACACTATGGAGCGCCCCGCTGTCAGGAGCTGGAGGATGGAGGGCAAGGCGGGTGAAGAGGATTGTTAATTTCATTAAAATGGTGGCTTGAGGAGTGGAGGAGTCTGGAGATTCAGCCCACAGGGAGAAAAAAACCTCTCCCTCCTCCTTCATCCTGTTACATATTACACTGTCTCCCACTGCTCAGCCTAATGCTTTAACTCAATTATTCCTCCTACAGTTAGACAAATAGCCACGTCAGCTGGAGAGAGTGTTCACACCGGCCTTGAGTATATTTGTACCTGCAGTGCATTGATATGTGGGGCCAATATTAGCCTTTTATTAAATCTGCTCCAGTTAGTGTCATCCACCTTAGATATGATGGATACGATGCAATTTGTTTGGTTACGTGTTTAATGAAAAACGATCAAGAAGGCACCGACTATCCAGGACGTTCTCCTGAACTGATTTGATGAGTTATTTAGGTAGAATGATCCAAATGGGGGCGGGGCTCAACCTGCAGCGGGTTTATTAGCTTTAGTCACATTTTAGTCATTTTTATTCTTCATAGTTGTAGTCACTGAAAAGTTATTCGATTTTAGTCAAAACGTAATCTCTCTTAATTTTGTCAGCTATTCTGTTTATTTAATCTCAGTCCTGTTTAGTCAGATTTTATTGAACATTTCTGTCATTTCAGTCAAACTTCCCAGCAAACATTTCCTCGACCTGCGTCGAGGCCAACAAGTCCAACAGACGTCGACAAAAAAATCTGTCTGGAGCCGCAAAACATTTGATCATTGTGATGAAGGTAACACAGTTTATAGTCTAGGAAAAAAGTCGTAATATTATGAGAAAAAAATCAGAACTTAACTAGAAAAAAAGTTGTAATACAACGAGAATAAAGTCATAACTTTACGAGAAAAAAAGTCGTAATATTACGAGAATAAAGTCATAACTTTACTATAAAAAAAGTCATAATATTACGAGAATAAAGTCATAACTTTACGAGAAAAAAAGTCGTAATATTACGAGAATAAAGTCATAACTTTACTATAAAAAATTCGTAATATTACGAGAATAAAGTCATAACTTTACGAGAAAAAAAGTCGTAATATTACGAGAATAAAGTCATAACTTTACTATAAAAAAAGTCGTAATATTACGAGAATAAAGTCATAACTTTACAAGAAAAAAAGTCGTAATGTTACGAGAATAAAGTCATAACTTTACGAGAAAAAAAGTCGTAATATTACGAGAATAAAGTCATAACTTTACTATAAAAAAGTCGTAATATTACGAGAATAAAGTCATAACTTTACAAGAAAAAAAGTCGTAATGTTACGAGAATAAAGTCATAACTTTACAAGAAAAAAAGTCGTAATGTTACGAGAATAAAGTCATAACTTAATGTGAAAAAAAGAAAATAACACGTAAAATTACTACTTTATAATATTATGACTTTATTATCGTAATATTACGACTTTTTTTCTCGTAATATTATGACTATTTCTCAAAATCTCAGATTTATTTATTTTTTCCTCAATGTGGCCCTTATACTCCGTCGTACCATAGACCTTCAACAATGGTAAATAAAAATGAAAATATTAACAAAAAACAGTTATTCATTTCCATTTTTAAAAATCCACAGGGAGCCAAAGAGCCGCAGGTTGCAGATCCCCGTCTTAGGGGAATGGTGATTTTGAGGGAATCTTGTTTGACAATGGTGTAACTGAATAAACGCTGTTTAAAATAACAACCATATAACATTGTAATGTTACACAGACACGAGACGGACAGAGACGCCACAGAGCGTTGTGTGTGTGAGAGAGAGAGAGAGAGAGAGAGGAAGAGAAGGTAGAAGGCGACAAAAACAAAGACAGATTTTGGTAAAGTTTTTAATTACATTTGAGTCTCGTCATTTTTCGTCAACGATATTACATGTTTGATATTATCACCGTCAATGTTAAATGACGTCAGTAGCTCAGAGTAGAAGCGCTGCTCCTTCGCATTGAACGTTGAAATATTTTGTCATGTCAGTCGTTAGTCACGTGACTCACCACAAACTTTTCCTAAACCTGAAGTGGTTTTGTTGCCTAAACCTAACTTCCTGTGAAAACGGAAGTTTATTTTGAAAGGACATTATGCATGTAACAAGCGTATATTGACACGCCGTCCCTCCGATGCCACGGGGCGCTGACCGAGCGGCGGTACATGACGAGTTTAGAGTGAGAATGTGTTGGAGGGGGTTGATGGGTCAAACAAACACAGGACTTTCAACGAAGAGACCGCTGTTCATGTCCCAAAGTGTTGTTGACTTATTTGAAGTTACGTTAGTGACATTTGTAATGTGTTTATTAGTGACGTTTGAGATGTGCTTTCCATACTTCTGTTACATTGTTACCATACCTATTTTACTTAGTTTAGGTAGTTATTTTAAGCCCAACCATGATGGTTTTCCTAAACCTAACGAAGTGGTTTTGTTGCCTAAACCTAACTGTGGCAGTGACCGTAGGTTTGTTGTGTGGCGTAAAAATGACATGCGAAAAGGCTGAAATGCGTCCTCGTGACTCGTTGAATGTCCTTGTAATGTTATTTATACACCTTGAGAACAGGTTGCTTATTCAGCCTACTGCTACTACGACCAATACCCAAATAAGCAGTAAGAAACGGATGGATGGATATTAGTGGAATATCATTTGTGTTATTATCCTGGGCTTCAGTATTTTGTTGCCCAGTGGTTCTCTGATGACCTTTTCTGTAACACCACCACCAAGTCAACATTTCTTTCCATTCCACTTTCCATGTACAGTATCTAGAAACCCACTGGCCACATTGCCATGAAATGTGCTGTGGATATTCATGTCCCCAGAGGATGAACCCTTGTGTATTGGTGACCTGGTGTCAATGGCCAAAACCTGCACTCGCACAGAAGCAATACCAAAATCCAGCTGACAGATTTGCACATTCGTGCTCCTGAGCCCTTTTTTCTATTTTGGACACTCGTTAATATTTCCTCTAGTACCCCCCCCTGTGCAAAATGTCATATCATAATTTATCTAGCAGATTGCAATAATATAAGCTCTTTTGATTTAAATAAACCCGTCTTTTCTCTCACAAACATAGCATTTTAGGCCAAATGAATGTAACTAATGACTGGAAATGAACTGAACTAAACCTACTTAAATTGAGTTGAGTTTAAATTAAATGAATTGCCAGACTATTGGCCCTATTATCTTTTTAACAAACATTTCAATTTACACTGTAAATATATTATATAATAATAATATTTACACTTTACAAACCTTTGTGTCAGGCTTCAAAACTCAATGCTGGTCCAGCAATTGATTAAAATGTTGTTTGACCTTCTCCAAAGAGGATGTAATTTGATCTCAATGTATGCCTTTATCAATACAGGATCATTTAATACATTTTGCCATAAACTCTCAAATTTGAAGCACGTGACGCATCATTATCAGTTGATATAGCAGCTGCAGCAGCGGAAGATAAAACGTTTTTCATGAATTACCGGTACGTATAAGAGTTTTATTACGGTAAATTGACAACAACCTGTACAGCTCTATCTTATCTATGCTATATACTATTGGAGTCATGGGCAGCGATTAAGAGTTCTGTAACCGGGCAAAACAACCCTTCATATATGATCATGGAAATGAATTTACTGAAAGTACAGGAGAAAACATGCCATGCAGATTTGCAAAGTAATTGTGAATATCATTTATCACAAGCCTTGTATTGAAATTAAATTGTGCGGTTGCGCTGTGCAGACAGGACCTGGACACATGGGTCAAGAAAGCTCCACTCATAAGTTCTCATGGAAACACAACACAAATGTAGTTGCACGGGGAATTTCATAACATTGGGATGCGTGCATGAGTTGGAGGTTGGAGGTTTGAGGTTTATTCAGTCTGCAATAAGCTCCTGAACCTCTTCATATAAGCAGTTTAGGTGTCTTTCTTTCCTGTCCTCCCTATCTATAGACTGTAAATATATCCAAAGTTAGATTATTTTTATATACATACTGAATATATTCACCAGAGAGTAGGAAACATGGGGAGGAGAGGAACAAAGGTCCCTAAGCCAGACACAAACCCATGTTCCAGACTAGTGGGCTACCAGGATGCCCCAGATGTGACCAGCTTGTATTGAACAGCAGTCAGTCATTAACCTCTGGGACTACGTTGACCCTTCCTGCAGCTGCTTCTCAACAACAACAACCTTTCACTGCTTTGCTGTTTGTTTTGTGTGAGGTAGAATAAAAGCAGTGTCTGTTCAGTTTGCATTGACAGTATTAGTAGTAGTTAAAAGCTGTTTCTCACCAGTGCGATGCAAAAATGCTATACATATGTATAGTGTAAGCTCAATATTTGATACAGTGTATCTGTACTACTTTAATCTACTTTAATCTGTACACAAAAAGTAATTTAAAAATGTCAGTTTGTTTGTTTTGTTGCAGTCTGCATTCTTCAGTCATTCTTAAGTCATCCTTCAGTCATTTCCCTTTTCCCTAATTCACTTTAGCTGAATGTCATAGTTCCTCTGAGTTGATTGGAGGGTTATTCAGATCACCTGTTGTGCAGGACCGGATCCTAATTAACACTGAGAGCAGCTTGGTGCATTTTCCCTCTTGGCCAATCAGGGTGTGATGCCGCTCTTTCGTCAGAGCTTAAGAGAGGTGGGGAACTGTATGGAGTTTTCTTTCTATCTTTATTCAAGAGTGTGTTCTTTGAGAGCACGACTTATTCATTTCCCTGTCCTCACTCTCAGATAGCCCCTGCGTGTGCTTGGATTAGCTCTGCTTCTGCTCAAACTGTATGCTTGCACTCAGATATATTGTTTCTTGCACACATTTCCTGTGCTCCAGCTTCACACAGGCTGCTTCTGTGTGCTTCTGAATCGTCTTCTATCAGATTTCTTCTCTGCTCTTGGATTTTTTTTGTGCAATAAGCCTGTCAAAATCACCCCAACCAATAGAATGCCAGATGTAGTGTTGACTGATGAAATGATCCTTGCCTCGTTGCGGCTGCAGGTTAATTTTTGGTCTATTCAAACTAGACAATTTCATTTAAAAGATATATATCAACGTATCTTGTTTTGTTTTTTTCAATGTGCATTCTGGTCAGATTTAATTATTTTTCATAAAAACAAGATTTGATCTTTTCAAAAAAGGATTCTTGGAAGAAAAAGGGGTGTCTCACAATCACGGTCAATATGGTAGCTATATTATAAGCAGGTGAAGAGGCCAAGTCAAGCCCAAAAATAACACCGTTTATGAACCTTCCAGCAGCAAGCGCTTTGCGAGCGCACAAAAAAAAATTGTCTAACACGCAAAACTTTTTAGTTGGAAAATAGGTGGAGGAGCACCAGCTAAAATCTTGCCTATAGGGCACCAAATTGGTCACAGCCGGCTCTGGGTGGATGGGTCCAACAAACACGAGGCTTTCATCCAGCTGACCGCCGTGCGTTAAGTTTCACTTTCACGTCATGATCAGCTGTTCGTGTCCCATGTTCACAGCATACAGTTTCATTTTCAACGTACAAACGTAGTAGTTTGAAGCCCAACCATGTAGTTTTTTCCTAAACCTAACTAAGTGGTTTTGTTGCATAAACCTAAAGTGACGCCGAGGGGCCGTATACGTGACTGGTTGGGATGAGAACGTGTTGAAATAACACCTGGGTCCTGGAGCCTTGCTGTCACAGTGAAGTCACCATGCAACCAGCGGAGACACTGAAGAGAAATACTGTCGACACATAACAGTTGTTCATTAAGAAATAGTTACAATATGGAACATCCTCTGTTTTAGTTGCATACCTGACCTCCACACATAGATTCCTCCAGTTCTGATAATATTGTACGCACCAAATAATTAAGATCATCAGGCGATACAGTGACATTGCTTAAAGGGGACATATCGTGCTCATTTTCAGGTTCATACTTGCATTTGGGGTTTCTACTAGAACATGTTTACACGCTTTAATGTTCAAAAAACACATTTTTTTTCTCATCCTGTCTGTCTAAATATTCCTGTATTCACCCTCCGTCTAAAACACTCTGTTTTAGCGCCTGTCTCTTTAAGACCCCCTCCTGAAAAAGCCCAGTCTTTGCAAAGGTAGTTCTCAAGCTGTGGGTGGTATATTCTAATAAGGCTGCATGTGACATAGGAAGGGGAGCCAAATGTATGCTTTGTTGAGTCACATGTTTTCTGATCTAGGCAGCCCACAAAAAACTGACTGGGTCGTCTTATTTCACAGTTTGTGGGTTGGCAGGTACTCCAGATGAGCACAAGCACTGAGAAAAGTAAGTTTTAATGATATGTCCCCTTTTTAAAATAGGTCCAAAGGGCAAAAAACATGAGTAGTCAGACGACAATACAGGTTACAAACAAGCCAACAGTTTAGCCAGATTAGCTGCCACTTGATTCAGATTTAAAACCGAAAGTGAGTGCACCTGTAATGTTGCTAATAATTCCTACTTGCACATGAAAACTGTGAGTGAATTAGAATAGAATATGGTAGGTCAAAGTTGAACCAGGAGGTTGGTCTGTAACAGCGATGGCTGATGATTTGGGGCACATGAGAAACCCAGATTGTTACCGGGGGGCCAAACAAATTCTGTCAGACGTAACCTCTATTTAATCACTCTATATCTCTATATTTTTCAGCATTTATTATACTGAAAATCACTCCAAACAGCATATTATTAAGAAAATGACATTATATGCAGAAGTTTTTGAAGCGTACAGGACTGACTGTTTTGGGTAGTAATGTTTCCATTAACCAAACTTAACAAAACAGAGAATCCCCCAGCATGCACTGCAGGTCCAAAAAGCAGGGAGGGTAGTTTACTGCACACAGTACTGTACTGTACTTTGTTATTGTCATCTATAGAGGTTGTTTGCATAAAAACACACAATTCAAATGAATATTTAAATACTTGCTTTGATTAAAAAAATCTTGGCAAGCTACTTAGAGCTAGTGTTAGGAAGTTAAACAGGTCATAATTCTCTCTTTAATATCTATTTTATATTGATGTGAAAAATCATT
>CAKAOJ020002111.1:0-21121 GCA_916701645.2 Sebastolobus alascanus
GCTGAAAAACTGTCAAATAAAAGTGCTAAAAGCAGAACTGCCAAAGTTTTTGTGCAGTTTCCCAACTTGAGAGAGAATAAACATCCACTTGGCGATTTCTATCAGGAATCCACTCAATGACAAACAGCTTTCCTTTCTTCTCCCTCCTTTATTTTGAAGGTTGATTTGACATTTCAGTTCATTTAGGAATTTCTTAGCCATTAATTCTTTGCCATTAGGTGAAAAACCTTTTGAAAATAGAAAAAATACAGAAAAGAAAATGTACACATTATTACCAAAATAAGTGTTAAATAAGAACAAATACATTTTTAGACTTTTTAAACTTTTAACCAAAATTCATTTCCCTTATTTCATTTAATACACATACCCATGTGAAATACAAATAATCAAGTGCCCACTGCTGCCATAGCTTTCTTCGTAACATAAAGGTAATATGTATATATGTATTATATTAAATTATTTAATTACTATTTTTAATTATTTATTTAAACACAAAGTATTTTATAATTAAGTTTGAGGTAATATTAAATCCTGCAGTCATTTTAACATTTCCCATAAGCCCATGTAAGCTAAAAGCCTAAACCTACTATTCATAAGTTTGTAATGAGCTTCTCACCACATTTGTGACTGAATCTGAACCAGGAAATCCCCGTATTTAACAAATAATCAACAAACAATCAACACCCTCTTAACGCAATCATCACAATTCACCGTGCCTCTCACCGTATTATCTACTGGACATGCAACTGGACTCAAAACAAACAATCGGCCGAATTAAACAAGCGATCTTCTATAAAGCCGAGTCAAACTATCGCCACAAACAAAAGGGCTACCGTTCCCCGTGCATAACAGCGCTAAACAAACAACATCATCAGCGATCTCCGCCGGGTAAACAGTCTCTCAGTCTGTGATCCAGTATAGTTCATTTACCGGCTGCCTCTCCAACTTTGTAGATGTCCGTTCTGCACAAACTCCCGCAGATCGCAGCGCTGCTTGAGTGACAGCACTGCTTGTTAGCGCGCTGCTAACTTCTCCAGACCCTTTTCACTGTGACTCTGAGTGTTGCTTTTCTAATGCTCCGGGCATAATCAGGTTAATTAGCTCCATCCGGTTTACTTCCTGAGCACTCAGTTTTGCTAGTGGACTTATTAATTTACAAATTACTTTCAGATTTATTTATTTTCTATTTTCCTATTTATACTATTTTCTTAATCTCTATTTATTAATTTTTACAAAGCTTAATTTCCTGGAACCTTCAGTTTGACTTCACAATGACAGTGTTACCAAACAAAATCTGTTAGTGTAAAAATATTGACACCATAATGGATGAGTTAACGTTAATAACACTGTGACAGTGTTAACTAAGAAACTCTTATAGTGTAAAATATTAACACCACAATGGATGACAGGAACACTAAATCGGTGTTCAAAGTTCATTCACAAGAGACACTAACAGAGTAACTAATAACACTGCACTAGTGATCAGGTAACACTTAATGGTGTAAAATGTACACTTAACCAGTGTTTACTATACTACTGTTACATGGTACATTGTCCTCTGGGATTAACACTATTAGAGTTAAAACTAGAGGTCGACCGATATGGGTTTTTTATGGCCGATGCCGATTTTTTACAGAATCAGGACAGCCGATGGCCGATATATGAGGCCGATTTTTTTTTGCCGATATGTTTGGCTGGTTTTCTTTTTTTCCTCCATCTGATAAAATATAACAACTTAATAATAACAAATAATACACAAAATGTCTTAACTTAAGGAAACATTTATTGAACAACACTTATGTTCTGTCTCTCCAATTTGCACTTTGTGTCTGCACTGCAGTGCATATTTTATTTTGTGCATGATGGTTAATAGTAGTAATAGTACAGGGATCAAAACCTTTTAAGCACCTTTCCAAAACTGTCCTAAAGCATGTTTTTTATTTCTGTTTGTTGACAGACACTGTTACAAGCTATATGGCCATAATCTAAGTGATCAAAACATAATAATAACTTTGCTGCTCATATCTGCTGCGGACTACACACAGGCGGTGACGTCATAGACGCTATGAAGGACCCATAGACACGTTTAATGAGGAAGTGAACTTTTTGCTAAATGTTTCGACAAATTGCTCGTGTTTCCGCCCTCACACGCAAACTTGCACTTATGACAAGTATTGTCAGCATCAACTCTAGTAAAGTGTAATCATGCTTTATAAGTTTAGTTTCCTCCGCTATAGTTACTAAGAGCAGAAGCTCTGTGTGTGTGTGTGTGTGTGTGTGTGTGTGTGTGTGTGTGTGTGTGTGTGTGTGTGTGTGTGCGCTGCAGCAGTGTGTAGGTGAGAGCTGCTCCGCCCCGCACACAGCTAACGTCACCGACGGAGAGAAATTCTCCGTTACCAAAAACAGAATTGATAACGTCGGAGCATTTCATATCTAACCAATTAAATATATAGGGCTTTGAAAGAGAAGAATTTAAGCCTACCGGTTTCTCCCGGCAGAATGGCAATTTGATTGACACAAGGGGCGGAGTCACACGTGTTTCCACAGCAACAACAACACTGGCTGCCCGCAGATGTGCCTGTTTACTAATCGGCTTAATCTGCTCAGGCATCGGCCGATGCCGATTATGAAAAAATGTCAAATAATCGGCCCGATTAATCGGCCGACCTCTAGTTAAAATGTAAAATCTGTTAGTGTCAGTCTAACACTCCCACCACCCATGTGCAATAATCAGTCCAAAAAGAACTGCAATGGAAAAAAATATATTTTTTTTCCTTTAAACAAGGGCTTCACATTCAATTTGACAAGGTGCAGGGAACTCAAAACTCTGTGACCTTGTACAATACTGGCCAAAACATGAGGTAGCTCGTAACTGCTGCTTACCCTATACAATGCAGCTGTCTGGCACAACATAGAAAGATGAGTCTGACCCATAAGACATCTGGACATCAAAGGGCTTGAAGTATCTCAAGTCATGAGGTGTAATGACTGAAACATTATGCATATTCTCAACAACATGAAAAGCATGAAAATGCTCTACAAATGTAGTCTCCATTTCAGAGACCAAAAAATAAACTTCATTTCTCAGAAAGATTTTAACAATCTTATTGAACACTGGCATCTCATCAACAAAATCTGTGCAAACAACAAGACCTGTGTGATATTCTATACCATTATGTTTAACCCAAGTTGTGACACTTATTTCACTTGACATATCAATTTGAAAATGCTCTGAAACCAAATCACCATTTTCAACATCAGTCAGTATTTTCGATTTGACAGGCCCAGACTCAAGACCTTTGACAGACAATGATTCCCAATGATGACAACTGCTATTTGGTGTTTCTTCGCAAGGGACTTAGTTATGTTCTTGAAATTTTTTATGCTGGATTTAAAGAATTTGTGTTTTGCTTCATACCTCATAGTCCAAACATGTACTAAAGGACCAATTTGGCGTATACATTCAGGATAATGGATCATGAAGTGGTGTTTTGGGATCAAATTATTTTGAGGATACAAGACTGTAAATAACCTGTGGTGCTCTTCAATAAGATGTTTTAAAAATACAATCATTCCATCTGTAATACATGGGGAAAATACTATGTTCACAATATGCAACAACAGTAACAACAAATTCCAGTGTGTGTCACCTTCTGGGACAACATCTCCGAATATTAGTGGGAGGTTCCGAATAAGGCATAATGTTTGACTAGCATTAAGCCCAATACCATTGCCAGTACAAAACATGTTTATGCGTGTTGGACGATTTTTTTTATCCATGAAGCCATAGTTGAATGCATATACACGTTGGAGTATGTTTTCATTAGAAATAAAGTTTGGATTCAAATATTGAAACAATAACTTAAAGATGGGGTCTGCGATTTATCCAGTATACACTTTTTGTTATATTGGTTGAAATGGTCTTTACACCCCGACAGCAATCCGTTTCTTATGAGCACTGAAAAAAGACCGGAAAAGATCCGTCATGTGTAGCTGCTGTAATCCTGTAAAAACGTCTACCAGTCAGTAAAAATGGTCCCGGTTGTAAGGAACCAATCAGAAGCCTCCCTGCCTCCCTGCTCGTACTCTAGCCTCAGCGTGCACCAGCGTGAACTCAAAGCGCGTGTCCGCCGCACGTTCACTGGAGAGTGGAAGAGAAAACTCAGCTCTTAAAACACCTAACAACGAGAACGAACTCGTACCACTATTACCATATTATCGAAAAATAAAACTTTGATTTAGTTGTTTATGTTCTGTTAGTTTACTTTATAAAATACTGCAGATTTAAACTATTTATTCTAACAGCTCAAAGTGAAGTCAGACAAACAGGATTATCAACGAGGGGAGACGGCGGATAGAAAACATTGCCGAACAAAATTTACGTTACTCAAACTGCTTTTTCAGTTACAGAAACAAACGAGTGGACTGATCTCCCTCCAGATATTAGAGTAATGTTAAAAAGGGTCGTGTTGTCTCAGCAGGTATCTCTCTCTTTCCCTCCCCTCTCTGCTGCTCTGTGGCCGGCTCTCCAGCGAGCTGCTGCCCCCCCCCCCCCTCCGTCAACAAGGAAATAAAGCCCCTCGTCTACAGACCGGTCTCTTGAGAGAGCTCCAGCTCATAGCGGGGTCTGTGTGAGTGAATGCCCGGGTGGAGAGGTGGCGATCCCGGCAGGAGCTAGCTAGCTGTGCCGGCAGTTTGTGGAGCTTCTAAACTCCGACAACAGTGGAGAAAATGTTTGATTCGCCATCTAACATCGTAAAACTGTCAATATTCTAAATCTACACCGTTGATTTCTCGCCTCAACATTTTTCAGAAGTGAATTTAGTGATGAAATAGCTACGAAAAATGTGAAGTAGTGACGATGCGGCGGTGCTCGTGCATGTGTGTGGGGGGCGTTGCCTTATAAGGAGTTTCGAGGGGAGGGGGGGGTTAGACGGAGCTCCTGAGGCGATGCGACTTTCAAATTATGCTAGTTTTCCAAGATCGCAGACTCCAGCTTTAATCTCATACTGTGCTACGCCTTCTAAGAAAACACGCATTACATCAAACACAAAGTTATCTGATACATTGAAGTATGACAATGAATTGAGTATACTATTGCGTTTGATCCCAAAACAAGAATTTTCCCTTGGATTCTCGACAAGATAATTGTAATGGTCCTCATTAGTTAATTTGTTGCGCAACATCAGTCGTGGATCATTTTCACTAAACACTGTTTGAGCGGATGCTTTATCAATAAGACACATTCTGCAGTAATAAGTGGCAGAGAAGGATTCCACATAACCTAATATTGAGTTGAGACCTAAATTGTCGCCTGTTATTTGTGCAATGGTGCCATAGACCGGTTGTTCAGCAAATGACACTTTCATTCCCCTGTTCTCTAGTACCTTTACATCTTCTATAAATGGAGTAAGTATTTTGTCAATGCCATATTTCTTTGCATCTTGGGAATGAAACAAAGAAATAAGATGGATATTCATCAGGGATGAGTTTAGACGTGGTGGTAAATTGCGGAGTGTAAAATATAAACATCCAAGCTTATGAATGCCTTGTTTTGACCCTAGTGGATTTGATGTTTCAAAGTCATCATAATAAACTTGAATTTGTAATGCATTTTTTGATTTTGAATACAATGGGTGATTTCTATAGTATTTTCCATCACAGAAATCCTGGTATAAGCTACCAAGAGCAGCAGATTTATTAATTTGATAACACACTTCTTCATTCTTGAAAATGAACTCTAATGTTTTTAACAGTACGGTATGTAAATGAAAGTGTCATTTACTGGTACCTGCTCATATATTCCAGATACTTTGTTTCTCTTTGAATCATACCTCACTCCTAAGTGAATTTCTAGCGGTTCAACAACACCCCATTTTTCACTATAATACTTTGTCAATTTAGAGATTGTTTAAGTCACTAAACGGATTGAAAGTATTGTCGAAGACTTCTTCTACTGCACTTCTACTGGGATTATCATCAGGCACTGCACTTAACACTTGTTCTTTAAGATTTGCATGAACTTCACTTGCATACTCCTCCATGCTTTCAACAACAGATAACACAACATCGTTGGCGACACCACTGCGCTGTAACTTTGCTATGATCCAAGCACACATATCTTTAGACATCTGGGATGTTGAAGGTTGATTTATCACATCTAGGTCCATGTCAGAGGCATCTTCTTGTGAGCTCTGCTCACCTAAATCTGACTGATGTGGTGTTTGCATATTAACATTGCTGCTTGTGCCCATGTTAACAGTACTATGGCAACCATTTAAATGCTTTCTAAAACCTGCATAACTTTTAAACTGCAATGAACATCCTTCTTGAGCACAAATAACAACATTTTTTGCCTGGATATAACCCATGAGAAAACTTAAGGTGCTGAATTAATGCAGTAGGTGCATCATGCAAGGATCCACAAATATCACACCTATACATTGTTCAAGGACTTGGCTCTTAGCTTCTATTTATGAACGTGGCTCTTTGCCATTAGGCTTTGTCTGATGTGCCAACACAAATGCTGTAGACTAAGAAAAAAATACTTTTTGCCAAAATATAACCTATGCAAAAAATTAAAGTGCTGAATAACTGCACCAAGTGCATCGTACAATGACATACATATGTTGCATGTATACATTTTTTAAGAACTTGGCTCTTAGCTCCTGTTCATAAACTTGGCTCTCAACTCCTTCACCTTTGGACTCTCTTTAGTGGGATCAACATCGATGCTATAGACGTTGTCTGGAGGAATGTGTACATGTTGTTGAGTGCATTGTCATAACTTACACTGAAAACAAAGTGCACTTTGAAGAGTTCATCAAAGGCTGCCACTGACGTGTTTCCCTGGCAGGGATGAGCTTCTTGTCCACCACAACGTAGTAAGTGCTGATGGCCCGCTTGCCGGTTCCAGAAGCAAGAAGGTTTGGCTGGTGATGTCCCTGCTGGTTCTCTAGGTGTTCTTCAAGGCTCCTGCATGACTGCGAGAAAAATTACATGTTAAGTCGCATCATTATATTGCCTTATTCTGTGCCATATATCCCACTTCAATCACAATTAAATTTGTAGATACCTTGTGAAACACAACTAGATGATGTGCCGATCTTCTGTGTTTTCTTTGTAGAAGGCTGAGGTGGCAGGATATGCAGGAGCAGCAGGAAAGCTGCCATATCACTGTCCCACTCTGTCAGAAGAAAAAAAGTCTTTTATATGAACCACACGTTTCTTTCCTTCCAAACTTAATTTCCAAGCCATTTAACCTACTGCCCCGACCCTCTCAGGGTTTCTGGGCCCAAAGGACCATCTTATTTCATTATTTCATCAGCTGTTTAGTCTCAAGTTACATCTTTAAAAAAAATAGATAGCTTGGATTTTTTAAAAGTGTGGTTGTATGAGGTATGTATGGATAGTCAGTGTATTACCTACAGGAGAAGGGAATCGGCATGCCTCCACTTTCGAGAAGCAGAGGAGAAGGGAAGCTAAAAAAAATGAACTGCTATGGACATGGCCAACAGCAAAACTTTTTTGGCCACTTAGAAAAAAATAAATGAAAATAAAAACAACAACAAACATAATCAGCTTAAGTGTACGCTATATTTAGAATATTTTCACGGCTTTGCCTTGCTGTCAGACAGACTTGTTCGGGAAACCCCCTATAAATACAGTGAGGTAAAGCGGAGAAAATATTCTAATTATAGAGTAATTATAATGATTCATCATTGTTCTGATTCCTGGCAGACCTCAGTAAACTCTGGAGCACTGGGGGGGCCGTAAGGCTCTCTGCTTCTCTGATCACCTTTCTTTTAAATGATGTATGCCACTTCTCAAGCAGTTTGGCAGCGGTTTCTGGTCCAAATAGGAGGCTGAAATCTTGATGTATCTACAGCAACAGAGACATGAAAGATTTCTGACAAGAATTGCAGATGCCAATACTTAGCAGCCCTTTCGTGTCCAGCAGCCTTGGAAACATGCCAGAAATCCA
Organism: Sebastolobus alascanus; assembly: GCA_916701645.2. Taxonomy (NCBI): domain Eukaryota; kingdom Metazoa; phylum Chordata; class Actinopteri; order Perciformes; family Sebastidae; genus Sebastolobus; species Sebastolobus alascanus. The sequence goes on from CAKAOJ020002111.1 coordinate 7,985, forward strand.
GAGCCACTTTGGCTGTCGTAAAAATGTTCCTAACCAAGGACAGACATAATTAAATTAGCTCATAATCAGCTATAGCAGGAACCAGCTTGCAACAATGTATATAGTAGAAATTAAATTCAAGCACTGAACCAGTTTTAGGGTGATTCTGAAACAGACACCCTGTTATCACCATCTATAACATTAGAGAATGTATTGAAACCATCTTTTGTGTGATACCACCAAAAACTGAACATTAGAACTTTTGGGATGGGTTTAATTAAAGACTGCTATGTTTACCTGCATTAGTTTTATTTAGGTGGACAAAATAAACTGGCAACTTGTGCATTAATAATCCAGTGGGCACTGTACATTGTCAAGTTCATCCACTCAGTAATTTCTTAATGCAAAAAAAAAACTTTAAATAAGGAATTTAATGAAGATAAATACAAAACTTACATATCCTTTCCGGGAGAGAGGATCTTTTAATGCTGGGAACAAGGTGACAATTCCCAGAGCGTATTTCTCTTTAGTGATTTGCTGAGGAATTCTCCTGCAAAGAAAAAAAAGGGAATTGTTTGCTTACATAAACAAGCATCAATGCTTTATCGGGCTGGAATGATTACCACATTACTTCAGTAATGCGCGTTATCTAGAGCAGAGTTTAGCTTTTTACTATCATTGCAGCTTTTTCTCCAATGGCATTCAAGAAAAAAACTAATGTCATTTCACAATTAAACATTACTTGTAACAATCAGTAATTTGGCCCCAACAGGCTTAAATTTCAGTATCATTCAGTATGTGAATTTATTTAAACCCCCCCCCCCAAAAAAACAAGTTAAATAGCTGTTAACTATCTAACCCTGGTATCGTAAACTTACCCTTCTGTCTCAACCATGTGTGCTGCAAGAATGTTGATCATATGCCTTCTTCTATTGTCACATAGAGTCCCCGTCTCTTCAGATTCTGAAAGCACTGTTGTCCCTCCTGGTTCTGTCTGTAGAATCTGCTTTATCAGCTAAACGGATTGTAACAACGGAAGTTTTAATTTAAGCCTAGAGCAGCAAACTAGTTTCAGATATCATCATGATAGCATTGTAATGATTAAGTTGAGCCAAATTTGAAAGGAAAATTCAGATTTTTGTGAATGCAACATCAAGCCTTCAACATGTTTTAGTTTGTTGAATGGCAATTAAGAAATGTGTGTATGTATGTATGTATGTATATATATAATATAATATATATATATATATATATATATATATATAAATCAAGCACATGAAATAAATCAGAAAGGTGACAACTACGAAAATTTAGATATGATCTAAAATAGACATCTGATGACAAACTTACATCTCTGGCTGAAGAACTCTGAAATGCCTCTTCATCAACTCTCATTCGTTTGGGTGTTCTTGACGATTCATTGTCACTGCTACTCAACACGGAGAGGAAACTCCCACCGGGTGAGGATAGTGTGAATGGAGATGATACAGATGCACCTGAATCTAATAAAAGATAAACAATTAACCTTGTTTACAGAATTGTTGTGGATCGGATTTTGAAATCAGCCACGCTATAAACTATAAACGCTTTTAAATTTACCATCGTCGTGACTGTCCTTGATGACAAAGTAAATTCCTTGAACTGTGGATAAGTCTGCAAACACTGCTTCATCCACCTCAGTTCCACAATCATCTTCCACAGTAATCTTGTCCGAAGGGATGGAGAACTTCTCTCTCACTAAGTGATGAGGTTAAAAGACAACATGGTAAATTGTTAAAAACATAAAATATAATAGCCAGTCAGTCTGAATTACTGGTTCGTCATATACCAATTGGGACATTTACCTTCAGAAATGAATTCCTCAAAATCGGCAACTTGTAATTTGATGTATTTCTTGCGGTTTTGATACTGCACCTTAATTATCATTTTGCCATCTACAACATATGCCTGTAGAGAAAGAGGGACAACAGAACATTTCTTAGATACACCTTCAGTGCTAATTTAATTGATAAATATTTGTCTTTTATTACCCTAAACAACAATCAAAAACTTTCACTACACTCAAATGTTCGCAGATGGACCAACATATCCTTTTTGTAACTGAAGCTGTTTGCTATGCAGATGTTCTCTTTCTGCCTGACAGATCTGGAGCTTTACATACTGCTCTTCACACTTCTTATGATGACTGCGGTATCTTTGTATCCTGTCAAACAAACGCACTGAAAAACACAGAATTGTACCTTTATGCCAGCTTCCCTGTTATCTCATGAATTCTCAAGCTTAACTGAATAGTAATCAAGTGGAATCGGTGCTCAGTAAATACTTTGCCGTTAAATGTTACCTGCATGATTTTACTGAACAAGGGTCTAACGCTGGGAACGCATTGGAGGCATGGTGGCCACGTGGCGTCTGCATCGTGTGGCGTCTGCATCGTGTGGCGTCTGCATCGTGTGGCGTCTGCGTCGTGTGGCGTCTGCATCGTGTGGCGTCTGCGTCGTGTGGCGGCTGCGTCGTGTGGCGTCTGCATCTTGTGGCGTCTGCATCGTGTGGCGTCTGCATCGTGTGGCGGCTGCATCTTGTGGCGTCTGCATCGTGTGGCGTCTGCGTCGTGTGGTGGCTGCGTGATTGACGCTTGGTCGTCCACACCAGCTGCGTTTCAGCTGCTGCTGCTGTCAGCTCTTTCTTTCTACATTGAGTTTGCCTTTCATAATAGCCATTTCATTTCATTATAAATGTAATTTATATTTATTTTAGACAGAGAAAGGTTAAGAAACGTGTGGTAATTTGTAAATAATAGTAATAATCCACAATTAAAACCCGTACTATATTCATTCACGGAGCTCTCCAAGTCAATGCATGTTTCACAGCACTGCCTGCACATATTTCAGAATAAAAGCCTCGTGTTAACAAATGAAGGAATTCTGTCCACAGAAAAAACGCTAAAATAAATATAAATGACATTTACAATGAAATGAAATGGCTCTTATGAAAGGCAAACTCTATGTAGAAAGAAAGAGCTGGCTGCAGCAGCAGCAGAAACCCAGCAGACAGCAGCTGGTTTGGATAACTGACAATCAGCAGCTGCCACGCGGCCACCATGCGGCCATGTAAACTTACTAACATTATCTGCTGAGAATTAATATCTGAACAGCATTACCAGTCTTGTTAGCAAAATACAGGACTTATTCACAACTGAAACATATTTTTGGGGGACTTTAACATACACATTTTTAAATATCTAACTTTACACTGTTACGTTTGTATTGTGGCAACTTAAAGGTAAATATTCACTCCAACTTCACCTGAAGGCGCACGTTTTGTATGGGGACCCTCGTGATCTTGCAGATTGCTACAAATCAAGAGAAATTAATTTAAACATTGGAGCAGGTGCAGGAGAAGGCCAGTAATTAAGGTCACGTTCGTCTGGCCATATAAAGCGCCATAACAAGCAGCGAGCTAGCACAAATTACGCTAATTCACCAACATGTTTACCGTGTTCACATGAAGACTTCACCCCCCCCCCCGTGAAAATGTCTGGGAGCTCCGAGTTCACGAGCCGTTTACGCGGTTTATCAGGTCATAATCACGAGTTTCCGAGCTACTTTGACGGTAGTCAGTTTATACAATGATATGAAGTAATTAATGATATCATTAATGAAAGACAGCGCGCGGTTTTGCAGCCTGTCAGTTGTAACACTCATTGGAGCAAACAGTTAAAAAGCACAATTTGCTCGACCCAAACAGCTTAAAACTATTTTCCAAAAGAGTTTCGCTAGCTAACGTTAGCCCATTGTGTCTTAAGATGAACTGAAACAGACGCTAACCGTCAACATTATCCTCGGTGGGCATGTCTGGGCATGTCTGATTAACGTGAAAGTACGACGGTGGCCACTCGTTAATAATACAAAACGTTTCATCATGCATCCAAAAATTGAAACGACTAGCCAATATAAGCACATTTTGAAGCAAAATAGCAGTAAAAGGGTGATCTTTAGTAAGGAGATACTCACCAGTCTCTCCTTCTCATGCTCCTCGCGGGTCCTTTCCATGCTTGATGCGAGTGAAAGAAAATGGCTGCCGTCAAATTCCTCTCCAAGCACCTGCCCAAATACCCGGATGTTCAAAACAACACTCATAGGTGTTGAATACCGTCAACTCTGTAATGTAACACCCACACTGTATGTTTTATCACCAGTACAGAGCTCTTTCTATCATAATCAACACCAGTACCTTAACACTTTACTCTAAAGTGGCCGAACACTAGAATTTTAACTCTGGTGATTTTTCTGTGTGTAATCATAACCTGACGTTGGTTGCAGTGTCATCCACCTATCAGTTCCTGGGTGGAATATATATATACGATGTGTGGTTCTTGAGAGTGTGCAGTGACATTTCCCTTAAGGAATCATATTTGTGTTTAACTGTGTGGTTGGGTCCTAAAGTTTACTGTAGCCATTGACAGATTCCTGTGTATTTTGCTATCTAGATCAAGTGATTGTGCAGTGCCCGGTCCACCGTACCTATTCAAGGTTGCATTGTGCAGCTCTAAGTTGCCTTTCCTTTTTTTAGAATGTTTTTAAAATGCAAATTGTATAAATAAATTATATATATTCTTTGAACTGCCAGCCTCTCGTCCCGTTTATTCTGGACACTTACCTGTGTATAAGGTGCACTAGACTGGAAATTGATAGTTACAGTACTAAGTACAATTTCCAATACTACAGTATGTTAAAATCCTGAAGGCTCTACAGTCTGAGAGAGCCTTTTGCAAGGAACAGCTGACTGACGTCAAAGCCAAGAGCAAGGAGAAGGATGAAACCATCGGCTTTCTTCAGCAACGTCTTGCTGAAGAACACAACAACGGCCTCTCAGTCGAACAACACTGGAGTGCCAAGCTCAACCAGGACAACGCTCTTTGGCAAGAGGTGAGCGAGAGTAATCTGATGGCCGTGAACGCCGACTGGGAAAATCGTTGGCTTGTGAGGCAGGAAGAGGCAGTCGCAGAGCTCAAATCTGTGCAGGAGGCCTTCGTCATGGAGGTGAACCAGGTGATCACCGCAATAACAACGGAAAAGAAGGCTCTCATCCAGAGCGAGGCAGAGTGGAGCATTAAACTCACCGCTCTGGAAGTACAGTTGGCTGCAAAGGACGAGAGCTTGAAGAAAGCGCAGGAGCTGCAACAACAGAGCAGACAAACCGAGGAGGATTGGCGCAACAAACTGAGCCAATCGGAGGACGACGTCAAGTTCCTTATCGAGCGAAGCATCGACCTCCAGGTGCTCGCTATGAAAACGGACAAGGACAAGAAGAAGGACAAGAAGTTGGTCGAAAAAATCCTGAAGAAGGAGAGGAAGAAGGAGCAGGAGAGACAGAAGACAGAGGAGCAACAGGAGAAGAGAGAAAAGAAGGAACTGGAAAGACAAGAGAAGGAGAGGAAGGATAGGGAGAAGAGAGGGGAGTAACATCCCTTATCTCCTCCTCACCCTTCCCCTATCCCCATCCCCCTTCCTACCAAACACCGTCCCACCCCTTTACACCCCCTCACTTATGGGTTTATTCCGGGTGATCCGGTTTCCTTCTACGCAAAGACATCCATCCATTCTCCAAGGTGAGATGGTGGTTGAGTGATTTTCCCCGTGTCTGTGTGGGTTTATTCCGGGTGATCCGGTTTCCTTCTACGCAAAGACATCCATCCATTCTCCCTCCTCTCCAAGGTGACATGGTGGCAGAGTGATTCTCCCCGTGTCTGTACGGGTTTTCCACCGGCTACGCCGGTTTCCTACATAAATAACAACAATAAAAAGTTTTCTATTATCTATACTGCAAATATTGCAATACTTTCATCAGTGGGCCATAGGTTCAAACTAACTTCAACAAAGACCAAGATTTTACATGTATCACCCAGAAATTGTTTTTTCAAAGATTTATGAGGACAAACAGGTTTATGATATGCAATAAAAGCCCCAGATCAGAAATGAACCAAGCAGGAAGCAGTTATGGTGTATGCCAGTTCATTGGTTGCGATCTAATATGCTGTATACTGTGGGTCCTCTAAGAAAAGATCAACAGAAAACATGAATTCTTTTTATAGTTTTATTGATGGTAATTACCCATGGTTTTAATTTGATCACTCATCCGGTAATAATCATGGCTTTAAAATTAAACTGACTTCCTTATCGCAATAGAAAAATGTATACTTAATACGTTGTACAATACTGGTTTTGGTCCAAACAAAAGTGGATCAGAAAAGCCAAGGCCAACTCAAGTTTCAAGTCTTCGAGCATCTTAGGCCCAGGAATGAAGTGGTGGTGAAAAGCTGAATGATTTAGCCTATTCATTTGAGCTATTCCCTTAAAGTATTCAAATTTAAATATGTTGTCAACTGGTTTGTGGTCATGTGATTTAAAAAGTGCTAAATAAATAACCATGAATCCCTTTCTTGCATCCTCCTCCTAAATAAACTTTTATATTATTTGGTTTCTTCAAAAAATCCACCACTGTCTTCTTGTTTGAGAATATGCACCAAAAGCACAATATCACCTGAAATCATAGGAGCCTCAAGGTAGGAGAGGCACATCCTGATTCTGTACAAGCCAATGTCATTTTGCTCAGAGGTATTTCATTACATTTTGCAACACCACATGGAAAAGACCACGGGGTGCAGTAGAGCGCTAATGCACTCTACCAGGCTCTACTGTAAGCCAGTATCATCAAGCGCATGTGTGTAAGCTCCAGGTTCTGCCTACAAATAAGGTTTAACATCAAAATGAGTGCGTTCAGGATATTATAAAGCTCTCTTAAGGATTTAATGAATGACTTTCTCTGGTCATAAATCTGATTATTAACTATAAAAACAAGGCTGGAGGATCAGCCGATGTTCAGTACCCGGGAAATATGTTCACCCACGGTACAGACAATTTCCTCGCCAAGCTTCAGCACTTTGTTGCTGTGAAGCTGTGAACTGCTGCTCAGCAGGTTTTGGTTGGTGGACAGGACAGGCAGAGAGAATCTGACCTCTGACCTCAACTGGTCCTCTTTCAGTGCAAGACGTTGCCTAACAGTGTGACAAATCACTTACGATGTTTTGAAACAGATTTTGTCAAACGTATTCAGTATTTGACTAAATGCCGAGTAAGACGACATGACAATAATACAGCATTTTGAAACTGAACAGATGTGCTTACCGCATTATTTTTGTTTTTTTCTAATGAATCAAATGTAAAATCTGGACTCAACAAGGTTAGCTGCTGAAACACTTTGGCCAATATCATGAATTAAATACCTCACAGTCAAGGTTCCTCGACCCTCAGTAATAATGACGTGAACAATATTTGTATAGCACCTTATAACAAGGCAAGCCATCCTCATGGATGATTGTTTTCTGAATATCTTAAACCGCATCCTCTCCCATTTTAGTGTCTAGATCCGGTTCTGGATCCCTGATGGAAGTAACATGAAAGACTGGTTGAGTGGTGTCAAGGGTCGTCTGCTGTAAGACCAAGCCTTTACTGTAAAATACAAGTATTGTTGTGTTTAATAAGAATGTTTGGATTTGAATAGGAAATAAAGTGTAATATTTCATATTGTAACATTGTTAAGAAGGGCCTAAGTGAACTTCATATCATAGGTCATGTTGGGCTGTAGGCAGTTCTGCTTTTAGCACTTTTATTTGACAGTTTTTCAGTCTGGAGAAGTCATGTGACCAAAAGTGTACACTGTGCAGGGTGACATCATATTCAGAATGGGATGACATCATATTCAGAATGTGCTGACATCACTTTCAAAATGTGATGTCATCACATGTGATGTCATCACATTTTGAATGTGATGTCAGCATTGACATGTCATCACATTCCAAAACGTGTCACCAGTGCCTTTGAAGTGAGAATGTCAGAATGTTACATCTCCGTGGAATCCTCAACTCTAACTCAGTTACAATCTGATCTCTATGAGAGACGCATCTCTTCGTGGAAACAGAGCGAGAACTATTCCAACGCACAAACGCAAACTGTGTATCGTATCAGTATTACAGCTACATACAGTAATACCCGTACCGCAACAAATATCCTCACCGATGAGTGAGATCATGATGGATCAGAGTGATGAGTGAGATCATGATGGATCAGAGTGATGAGTGAGATCATGATGGATCAGAGTGATGAGTGAGATCATGATGGATCAGAGTGATGAGTGAGATCATGATGGATCAGAGTGATGAGTGAGGTCATGATGGATCAGTGTGATGAGTGAGGTCATGATGGATCAGAGTGATGAGTGAGGTCATGATGGATCAGAGTGATGAGTGAGATCATGATGGATCAGTGTCTGAAAAATGTCCGAGTAAAAAAGTAAAAAAAAAAGATGTCAGAGTAAAAAAAGTCTGAAAAAAGTCTGAGTGAAAATGTCTGGAAAAATATCCGACTAAAAAAAGTGTGAAAAAGTCAGAGTAAAAAAGTCTAAAAAAAATGTCTGAGTAAAAAAGTGTGAAAAAAGTCAGAGTAAAAAATTAAAAAAAAAGAAGTCTGAAAAATGTCTGAGTAAAAAAGTCTAAAAAAATGTCCGAGTACAAAAGCATAAAAAAAGAAGTCTGAAAAATGTCAGAGTAAAAATGTCTGAAAAATGTCTGAGTGAAAAAGTCTGAAAAATGTCTGAGTAAAAAAGTCTAAAAAAATGTCTGAGTAAAAAAGTCTAAAAAAATGTCCGAGTACAAAAGTATAAAAAAAAGAAGTCTGAAAAACGGTAGAGTAAAAATGTCTGGAAAAATCTCAGAGTCAAAAAAGTCTGAAAAAAGTCAGAGTAAAAAAGTCTGAAAAATGGCTGAGTAAAAATGTCTGAGTAAAAAAGTTTGAAAAATGTCTGAATGAAAAAGTAAAAAAAAAAAGTCTGAAAAATGTCCGAGTAATAATAGTCTGAAAAATGCCTGAAAAATGTTTGAGTAAAATGTCTGGAAAAATCTCTGACTAAAAAAAGTGTGAAAAAGTCAGAGTAAAAAAGTCTAAAAAAAATGTCCGAGTAAAAAAGTGTGAAAAATGTCCGAGTAAAAAAGTGTGAAAAAAGTCAGAGTAAAAAATAAAAAAAAAGAAGTCTGAAAAATGTCTGAGTAAAAAAGTCTAAAAAAACGTCCGAGTACAAAAGCATAAAAAAAGAAGTCTGAAAAATGTCTGAGTAATAAAAGTCTGAAAAATGCTTGAAAAATGTCTCAGTAAAAAAGTAAAAAAAAGAAGTACGAGTAAAAAAGTGTGAAAAAAGTCAGAGTAAAAAAAGTCAAAAAAATGTCTGAGTAATAAAAGTCTGAAAAATGCTTGAAAAATGTCTCAGTAAAAAAGTAAAAAAAAGAAGTACGAGTAAAAAAGTGTGAAAAAAGTCAGAGTAAAAAAAGTCAAAAAAATGTCTGAGTAATAAAAGTCTGAAAAATGCCTGAAAAATGTCTGAGTAAAATGTTTGGAAAAATCTCTGAGTAAAAAAAGTGTGAAAAATGTATGAGTGAAAAAGTCTGAAAAATGTCTGAGTAAAAAAGTAAAAAAAAAAGAAGTCTGAGTAAAAAAAAGTGTGAAAAAAGTCAGAGTAAAAAAAGTCTGAAAAATGTCCGAGTAAAAAAGTAAAAAATAAAAAAATACAAGTAAAAAAAGTGTGAAAAAAGTCAGAGTAAAAAAAATCTGAAAAATGTCCGAGTAAAAAAGTAAAAAAAAAGAAGTACAAGTAAAAAAAGTGTGAAAAAAGTCAGAGTAAAAAAAGTCTGAAAAATGTCTGAGTAAAAAAGTAAAAAAAAAAAGATGTCGGAGTAAAAAAGTCTGAAAAATGTCTGAGTGAAAAAGTCTGAAAAATGTCCAAGTAAAAAAAGTGTGAAAAAAGTCAGAGTAAAAAAGTGTGAAAAAGTCAGAGTAAAAAAGTTTGAAAAATGTCTGAGTAAAAATGTCCGAGTAAAAAAGTAAAAAAAAAAAGAAGTACGAGTAAAAAAGTGTGAAAATAGTCAGAGTAAAAAAAGTCTGAAAAATGTCTGAGTAAAAAAGTCTGAAAAATGTCTGAGTAAAAAAGTCTAAAAAAAATGTCCGAGTAAAAAAGTGTGAAAAATGTCCGAGTAAAAAAGTGTGAAAAAAGTCAGAGTAAAAAATAAAAAAAAAAGAAGTCTGAAAAATGTTTGAGTAAAAATGTCTGGAAAAATCTCTGAGTAAAAAAAGTCTGAAAAAAGTCAGAGTGAAAAAGTCTGAAAAATGTCTGCGTAAAAAAAGTAAAAAAAAAAGAAGTCTGAAAAATGTCCGAGTAATAAAAGTCTGAAAAATAATGAAGTCTGAAAAATGTCTGAGTGAAAAAGTAAAAAAAAAAGAATTCTGAAAAATGTCCGAGTAAAAAAGTATAAAAATAATGAAGTCTGAAAAATGTCTGAGTAAAAAAAGTCTGAAAAATGTCCGAGTAAAAAGGTCAAAAAGAAAGAAGTCCGAGTAAGAATGTGTGAAAATAGTCAGAGTAAAAAAAGTCTGAAAAATGTTTGAGTAAAAAAGTAAGAAAAAAAGAAGTCAGAGTAAAAAAGTGTGAAAAAAGTCAGAGTAAAAAAGTAAAAAAAAAAAAAGTCAGAGTAAAAAAGTGTGAAAAAAGTCAGAGTAAAAAAGTTTGAAAAATGTCTGAGTAAAAAAGTAAAAAAAAAAAAAGTCAGAGTAAAAAAGTGTGAAAAAAGTCAGAGTAAAAAAAGTCTGAAAAATGTCTGAGTGAAAAAGTCTGAAAAATGTCTGAGTAAAAAAGTCTAAAAAAATGTCCGAGTACAAAAGCATAAAAAAAAGAAGTCTGAAAAATGTCGGAGTAAAAATGTCTGGAAAAATCTCTGAGTAAAAAAAGTCTGAAAAATGTCTGAGTTAAAAAGTCTAAAAAATGTCAGAGTAAAAAAGTCAAAAAAAAGAAGTACGAGTAAAAAAAGTCTGAAAAAAGTCAAAGTAAAAAAAGTCTGAAAAATGTCTGAGTGAAAAAGTCTGAAAAATGTCTGAGTAAAAAAATAAAAAAAATAAAAAATCAGAGTAAAAAAGTCTGAAAAATGTCTGAGTCATTGTTATATCACAGGCAATAAATCTATATTTATTCCCTTTTCTTTGGGGGAATATTTCTAATCTACTATGGCATCTCTTCCCCCCTTACGATGTCATGTCGGGTCTAAATCGCCAAAGAATTTTAACTATTCATATCTTTGTGCACTTTGTAATAAATCATTTTCAATTCATACAAGTCTCTCCTGATTGAAATGTATTTATCCTTATACAGAGTTTGAAGGAAGACTGGTTGTCGTATAGGCGGACTGTCATTGTGCTTCCATCTATCTGCTTGCAGCCGTTTTTGTGAACGGGGATTATTATTGTAAATTGTGCACTTCGATATTTATTAAACGGCCACACTATAATGTAATTGTGAGGTGTTTAAATGCATGTCCTGTTTCCCTTTTAGTGTTGGTCGTCCCAACAGTAAGCACGCTGCGGGTCCGAGTGTAACCTTAATGAATTAAAGGTACGGCATATTGGTTTTATAATTATGAAAACATGGTTTTTAAAATGTGTATGAATTAATGTATTGTTGTCTAATTGTATGTTTATTTTTATAGGACTGTCTTCATGTGTGGTATTGACTGTCACTGTTTTTTCCCACATTGTTTAGAGTAACGGGCCTTTTTATTTTCTTTCTTGTTTTCTTTGTTTATTTTTAGTATTATTATTTTTATTATTGTGATGGAATTTTCTACTATTCCTCTCTCCTTGTTAGAGAGGTCAGAGTGTCCCTCTGTTGACGTTATTGGGTTGGAGTCCTGTCTAGGAGCTCCACCGTTATCTGTACAGCTGTGTCTGTAGTAGGGACCATGGAGCCAGTCTTTGTGGCAACCAGGGTCAGAGATGCCAGAGGAACCGAGTAAGTCAAAACATGATAAGGGGGTAAAACACTGAGCATCAGGGGGAAAGGGCGGAGTTGTGAGACCTTCACGCAGAGAGCACATCAATGGTGGAGACCTGACAATTGCGCCTTGATCAAGCTTCAATAAACCTTCTTTGTAAGACATCAGCAGCTTCGGGGCCTCTTCCTTCCTGTTGACTGAGTTAACCTGAGTATTCAGAAATTCCACAACAAAGTGGCGTCACGAATAGGATCTCAAAACAACAACAGAAATGGTAAGTGCAAATTATCAGTTTTGCCTTACCATGTCTGTGTTTGACGAGATCAAAAAGAATCTGCAAATTTGAAAATTTAGCTTCAAAATAACGCTCCATTCTTAAGGGAGTAAAATAATAACAAGGTTGAGTAATTTCTGAAATTTGGAACATTTTGGAACAAACAGGAAAACTGTTAATGAATAACCGGGGAATGAAAATAAGGTTTACCACTGTGTTTATGGTAAAATGGTAATATTAAGAAGGTAATATTACACTTCCAGCAGGGTGGGTGGGTTCGAAGATAAAAATCTGTGCGTTTCGGTCAATTGGGACTACCACAGTACCACCACAGGGGTGGTTGAGTTTCCGGGTCAGCTTCGGGCAAGACTCAACCAGGGGGAGACTCCCATGAGGTCTGGTTCAGGGGAAAGACGTTTCCGGGGTAGTATTACTAGAACTACCTCGGCCAGACCAAGATTGGCGACTATCTCCCTCTGTGTCCAGAGGGAAACAGTGAAGCTCCGGGGGAGACCCCGGGAGCCTAGGTGCCGATATTGTTTGTGTACACGAGGCGAAGGGCTTGAGGAGCCCCGTCTTAAAAGAGTTCCGAACCAACACCGCTGCTGGAAGGGAAGGGAAGAAATGAGGAGAAGCTGTTGATGCTGATAAGTGTTATTGATGTGCATGCGCCCTTTTTGTATGTCTATGCTGTTGAATATTTGCTGCTGCTTGTTTACTGAGGTGCAACTGCTTTGCTGGCTTATGCGGCTGAATTTTGCTGAATAACTGTATTAGAACAAGTGCTGAATAAAATGGGTGCCCAAAAGTCCAAAGCAGCAAAGGAACCAGAAAATGTACACATAAGACCGACTTTAAAACAGCAAAGGGTTGAGAGGTCAAATCAGTCAAATGACCGGGAGAGTAAAAAAGCAGTAGAAAGAAGACAACCTGTCTTTGATAAACACCATACTAACACCAAATCTCACATAACGCCAGAAAATTCAACCGAACATTTTGAAACGATGTATATGCCCTT
>CAKAOJ020002112.1:0-18640 GCA_916701645.2 Sebastolobus alascanus
ACCCCAGTCTGGAAAGGAGGGATCGGCGTGATGACATTTTTAGTCTAATTTACCGCTTGTTTAAACCGCCTTTTTTAAGACACATAAAAGTTTTCACGAGGGGGATATTTACTGACGCATTTTAATACAAATATTAAAATATATACAAAACGAAAAATCTCTTCAAGGTATAATATGTAACCTTTGTTGGTTGATGTTGTAAATTAAGTTGGCCCCTCCTCCTCAGCTAAAGAGCGGGGGAGAGAGAGAGCAGCGATAATGGAGCAAGCTATAGAGTGAATGAAGAGAGGCAGCGGCGTTAGTGGGAACAAAGCAGTGAATCAGAGAAATAAAGCATTATTTTCTGATTTTTTCCCCGGCAGTTACATTCTAAAACACAAACACACAACTAACTCCAAACCCCAACCCTCGGAAGGGGGCGAGTTGTCAAATTTTGAATGAATGCAGTCGAAGTCTGTGTGTTGGCTCAGCCTGCTCACAGTAAAACTACAGACACACACAGATCATAGCAGCACTCTGCACACCGCAGATGAGAGCAGAAAGCAGCCGAATCACTGGAACACATGCAATTAAGATAAGATAAGATAAGATAGAACTTTATTAATCCCGAAGGAAATTCTTTGCAAGAGATTGCTCAAAATTACAACAAATTACAACAAGTTCGAGTGTATAAAATAAAATACAAGTGTAAAAATAAAAGTACTCTTTCTAGCACCAGTGCCTAATGAATAACAATTAAGTAAGATACATATAGTAAAATTATAAATAAGATAAGATAATGAAAAAAAAAGGGTAAAGTAAGCTAAAAAACAGAAAAGAAGTAATATTGCACAAAATGAACAGTGATATTGCCGAGAGAATGGAAGAAGTAGTATTGCACATGATATTGATATTGTTGTTCTCAGTTCCGGTGTTTTCAGTATCAGTTGTCCTTCCTGCAGAAGGGGAGGAGTTAAATAGTCCAATGGCCACGGGTAGGAAAGACCTCCTGTGGCGTTCTGTGGTGCACCTCGGTGGTCTCAGTCTGGCTGAAGGTGCTCTGGTATGACTCCAGTGAGGCTGCAGGAGATAAGAGGCGTTGTCCCCCAATACTGAGTAGTTTCCTCAGCACCTCCTCCACCCAAAAACTCCAGTTCAACTCCCCGGACAGAACCTGCTTTCGTGATGAGCTTATTGGTCTATTAGCGTTTTTTTTTATATATATATATACATTGTAACACAACTCGTTGTCATCGTGAAATACGGCGGTTTTGTCTTACAGAGCTAAAGGGGGGCTTTGCCTCGGTATCAGACCAGAGGGGGGGGAAAAGCGACGGTATTTGACCAAGATAAGATAAGATAAGATGAACCTTTATTAATCTCCGGAGGGAAATTCAGGAGAAAAGGACCACCTGAAAAGGGTGCACTCCCTGCACGCTGTTATTGGCTGAGGTTAAACCCCCCACGTGGGGCTTAAAGGGTGTTTGCAGACACCCAGAAGAGTCTCGAACACACCAAAATAAGAAGAGAAGAGAGAATCCAGGCAAAGGGCTGCAGCGTCTCTGCAGAAACAGACACCACCACACACTGCTAGAGGGGCATCAGTGATGATTGAGAGGCATTCATTTTGTATAGGTTTTATAGATTTTATACATTGTTTTTTTAGGAAATTCTTGCATATTATACCTTTTTAGCTTGTGTTAACAACAGATTTTATTTCAAGCATTTTCCCAAAAAAAACTTTAAAAAAAAACTTTGATTTCCAGACGAGGGAACCGGAAGTGATGAAATGCTGACTCATTTCTGGGTTTTAGGACTCATCCTGCAGCTCCCCGTTGAGGGTGTGGCCACTTTGAGTGAGCTATTTTAAAATAATTGAATATCTCACTAATATCTGTCAGTGAAGTGTTTTTGGGGCCCTGTGAGGGGAAGAGTGCAGCAGGCATGGACTGAGAATGTAGTTTTACAGCAGTGACTCCATTTTAAAACTATTTAGAGAAGTTTTTTGGAACTTTAAGAAGAGTTGGTGTGAGGGGGACAGATAAGGGAATGGGAGGAGAAACATCACTGAGCAGTAAAGGCCTGAAGGAAAGTAGGAGGAAAAGGGAAAACCGGGCTGAGAAATGACATGGAGAGAGAAGACCATATAATAATTATAATAAAAATAATAATCACAACAATACTAATAATAAGATAGCAGTAATTTATTATTTTTATTACCACCACCACGACCACCATTAGCAATACTGTAGAAAAAACAACAAAAACTTTTAAACCAATATATCTTTTTTAATCTATTTGAATTTAGCTTAGATATATGTTGGCCAATATTACTGATATTTTTTATATGTTTGTATATGTTAGAGTTTGTAGTGCTTGTCATCATTACCTAGTTTGTCTACCTGAGAGCATCAAGGGGATTTTATATTTTCAAATGTCCTGCCCCCTTTGAACAAACCAAAGTTGTTTATGTTATTATGTTAACAAAGTTACCATTGGCAGATATATTGTTATCAGATCTTTTAAACTCCAAATAGCAACCATAATATCAGTATCAAAAATAAAAAACAGCATTGGACAGCCTTAATGCATACATTCAATCTACAGCATACATTTTATAATGATTTAAATAACATAAAATAAACTCTCCTAAAGTTCAAAGACACATGCAAAACCCCCCTTCGGGAAAATTCCATTCCCCTACAAATAAACTGCATTCTCAAATTTTTTCTCACGGATTAGGGTCGCAGTTTTAAAAAGTTTTAAACACGTGGTTATCGTTGTTAAACAAAACAAAACAAAAATATCTCCCTTTGGTAGGTTTAGGCAACAAAACCACTTGGTTAGGCAAATCTACTTGGTTAGGTTTACGCAACAAATCTACTTGGTTAGGTTTTGGCAACAAAACTACTGGTTAGGTTTTGGCAACAAAACTACTGGGTTTTGTTTAGGCAACAAACCCACTTGGGTTTGGTTTAGGCAACAAAACTACTTGTTAGGTTTAGGCAACAAATCTACTTGGTTAGGTTTAGGAAAAAAACTACTTGGTTTAAATTTTGGAACAAACCCACTTGGTTAGGTTTTTGGCAACAAAACTACTTGGTTAGGTTTAGGCAACAAAACTACTTGTTAGGTTTTGGCAACAAAACTACTTGTTAGGTTTAGGCAAAAAACTAATTGGTTAGGTTTAGGGAACAAATCTTGGTTAGGGTTTTGGGAACAAAACTACTTGGTTAGGTTTAGGCAACAAAACTACTGGGTTTGGTTTAGGCAACAAAACTACTTGGTTAGGTTTAGGCAACAAAACTACTTGTTAGGTTTTAGGCAACAAAACTACTTGTTAGGTTTAGGCAACAAACTACTTGGTTAGTTAGGGACAAACTACTTGGGTTTGGTTTAGGCAACAAAACTTTGTTAGGTTTAGGCAACAAACCTACTTGGTTAGGTTTTTGGCAACAAAACTACTTGGTTAGGTTTAGGCAACAAAACTACTGGGTTTGGTTTAGGCAACAAAACTACTTGTTAGGTTTAGGCAACAAAACTAATTGGTTAGGTTTAAGCACAACCACTTGGTTAGGTTTTTGGCAACAAAACTACTTGGTTAGGGTTTTGGCAACAAAAATACTTGGTTAGGTTTAGGCAACAAACTACTTGGGTTTGGTTTAGGCACAAACACTTGGTTAGGTTAGCAAAAACTACTTGGTTAGGTTTAGGACAACTCTTTGGTGTAAAAAAAAAAAAGTTGTAGCCAAGCTCTAATGGGTTTTAGCACAACTTTTCTTTTTTGGTTTGACAAACATTTTAAATTTTAGCATTTCTTGAGTGGTAACCCCCCTACCGGGGAGCGAAAACTAAATGGGAAGTAAAAACAACCCAAAAAATACGGAAGGGGTTAGGTTCCCAAAACTACTGTGTTAGACCCAAATATGTAGTTTGCAACACTCTGGGGGCCACAAAAAAAATAAAACTTTTGGTGGGGGGCCCTATTGTAGGTTTAGCCCAAAATCTGTTAGTTTGAAAAAAAGGTTAGTTTAGGAAAAAAAATCTTGTTAGTTTTGAAAAAAATCGTAGTTAAGCAAAAAAACCTAAAAAGTTAGTTTAGGCAAAAAAAAAGAGAAAACATGTTAGTTTGGCAAAAAAAAAAGGGAGTTTGGGTGGTAGTTAGCACCACCCACTGGGGTTAGGGCACACCTGAAGTGAAACAGCACCTTGTGGTTTTGGGCCCCCACATTGGATTATTAGGCCACAAACTTGTTGTCAACAAATTTTTGGTTGTTTTAATCCAACCCCCCAAAAACAGTTTTTAGAAATTATTGAGTTTGTTCTTTGTTAAGTTTTGAACACTTCCCCCGGGTTTCCGTTGTTGTCCTCTTTGATTCCCTTGAATATTAGGTCGTTTCTCATCGACCTATTTTGTAGATCTAGCAGTGATTCTTTCAGAAGATGGTTATCTTCTGTAACGTTGGTCACTTCAGTTTGTAATCAGCAAAGGAACCATGGTTTTCAGGCAGCAACTTCGTCATTAAAAGTGTTTTTTTTGGGGGGGGAAATGGTGGGCAACAACTACTTTGAACAGGTGAAAAACCAGGAAATTACACACAATTTTACAATTTTACATAATGTGCTTTTCACATTTCCAACACAGTTTAACAGGGGTGATTATCAGACTGAGCACGTACCTGTTCTCCTCAACTTGCTGCTAAATTCCCTGTTTGTATGCGCTGTCAGTTTGGGTAAGTGCCTTCTGTGACAAGCTAGCAGTTAGGTAGATAGAGCAGATTATTAATCCCAATGGGAAAATGGACAAAATCATCAGGATTAACTGCTGCCTATAGGCTCTATCAACGGTCATTTTATTTACATCTGACATTTGTTATTTTATTGAAACTTTGAATGTCTGGGTCATGTTTTTGACTTATCACAATAAAAAAATGGGGAAAATTATGTTGTGTTGGGTTATATAAAATTTAAATTTTAATGTGTTTTCTAGACCGCCCCCTTAATACAGGTACTGTGGGAGTATAGCCTAAACAGGGTTTTACCACAGTGAAAATGTTTTTTTAAACAATGAACAATAAAGTTTTTCCCCTTTAGTCCGTTGTTGCCGTGGTTTCCTAGTGCGCTGGGTCCGCTGGTCTTGGGGGGGTTTGGGGGTGGGTTTGGGGAGGGAAGACGACGAGCCCAAAACCCATTGTCCCCCAATTTTCTCACCGGAAATACATACATGGATAATGTTTCCTTTTTCTTTTTATTTTTTCACATCACATTTTCATAACTTTGTTTTGTTTAAAGTTTTCTCTGATCTGAAAATTTTGTGCTGATGCTTGTGTTGCAGTGGCTGTCAGAGTCAGGAAAGACTACGTAGATGACAAGAACGAGGACGCGGGGGACGCGGAGGATGACTACGAGAAGTTAATCCAGTGGACACCCTGGAGAAACTCAAAGAGGAAGCAGGGGGAGCGGAAGAAGAGGAGATGATGATTATGAGCAGCCAGAAGTGACGAAGATCATGATTAAAGGAAGCGGGCCCGCAAATGTCTGTTTCAGAGTAGAGGGAAAAAAAAAAAAGAAGAAGAAGAAAAAAAAGAAGAAGAAGAAAAAAAAACCAGTGATGATGAAGATGACTATGAAAATCTAACCCAGCCATTTGGTGAACAAACTTTGGACATTCATGGAGAACATGATATTTATCAAAAATTTTGAGGTGTCCAATGGTCAACAGTGGATAAAGCACTGATTTTTCAGCCCGTTCCACAAAAAGGGGTATAAATGCCACGATAATACGCAATGTGTTTAACGTGCAATTAGTACGCCTTTCTTGGTTTTTGTGTCTTTTTTACGCCATGTATCCTGTACTGAACGCAATGTAACACATCCACGTATAAAAGCTACGGTAAGAGTTAGTGAGTAGTTTAAAAAAAGAGAAGTGGTCCAACAGACACTGGACTTTTTAAACCCGGAGACCGGTGTTCAAGGCCGCTGTTGACCAGTGATTTGTTTTTTTAAATTACGTTAGTGGTTGTAGGTGTTTTTTATTGACATTTGTGACATGTCTTCTGTAGTTTGTTACGTTTTTACTGGATGTTTTACTTAGTTTACTCACTTATTTTAAGCCCAACCAGGGGTTTTTCCCCTTTCCCTAACTAACGGTTTTCTTGCCTGAACGTAACGGGGGACGTTTGTGTGGCGTACAAATGACACACAGAATGTCTGTGTAATGTCGTGGTATTTATGCGCTTTACCGTGAGACCGGGTTGGATTTTTTGACCCACTGCAAAGAATTGCCCAAGTTAATGAAATGTTAGCAGCTAGTCATTCACTTCTCATTATTTTTAAATGAAAGCCTATACACGAAGAAATACCAAAACGGTTTTAAAATTTAAATTACTAAGACAAACCAGAAAAACATATTAAATTTTAAATTTTGATATGCCAAACTATATTCCTATAGTTTGTTACCAAATTCTTGTAGAGGTGGCGTATTTAATAAAGGAATTTTCACCAATAAAACAAAATATCATTATTAGCTAGTCTGTGGGCCCCGTATCATAAAATATCTTTTCTAGGGAACTTGAAGCCAGTTAGTAAAACTCCAACAAAGGAGTACTGCTTGGTCTCTGAGTGAAGCTTCATTAGGCCTATAAAGCTTAATTAGGCCTATGATGCTTCATTAGGCCTATTAAGCTTCATTAGACCTTTAAAGCTTCATTAGCCTATGAAGCTTCATTAGACCTAAAAGCTTCATTAGGCCTATAAAGCTTCATTGGCCTATAAAGCTTAAATTAGACCTATAAATTTTTATTAGGCAATGAAGCTTCATTAGGTCTATAAAGCTTCATTAGCTCTAAAAAGCTTCATTAGACCTATAAAGTTCATTAAGTCAAAATAAAAACCCTTAAAAATTAAAAGACCTATAAGCTTCATTAGACCTATAAAGCTTCATGGGGCCTATAAAGTTTCATTAGGCCTATACAGTTTAATTAGGCCTATGAAGCTTCATTAGACCTATAAAGCTTCATTAGGCCTATAAAGCTTCATTAGATCTATAAAGCTTCATTAGGCCTATAAAGTTTCATTAGGCCTATGACGCTTCATTAGACCTATAAATCTTCATTACCCTATGTTGCGACCTGACAATCCAAGATGGTGGCAAAGACATGAACTGCACTTCCCAGGATTCCTTTGGGTCACTCATTGAGTAGCTCCACCCATGGACTCAGTAACCATTTCCATTGGCTACTGTAACATGAGACTCATTCACAAGTACATGTAATTTTAGGCGGGAAAATAAGAAGGTCTCCCTCTTGTCTTCTCGGCTGCTGACCTGGAGGAAGCTCTCTTGTTCCTGGCCTTTCAACACCCCTGCCCCGCAGGAGGTCAGCTGCGGCTCTTCTCACCTAAGCTCTCCAGCCAGAGACTGCATGAAGAAGCAGCTCTGCTCTGATCTATGTCTTGTTAGCAGACAGACATAGAAACACAAGGAACTTCTAAGGCAGAAGACCGAATCCTGCCTTTTGATCAACTAACTTAAACCCAAGGGAAGTTAGCACCAAGCCACCAAGCTGCAGAAACAGGACTGGACCAGTTTCCCTCCAACTGCACAACTGGATCTCACACAGCAAGGCCCACAACAGCTTCGACCCTGGAACCAAAACCTTCTCCATTTGGCTTTCTCCAATCCCCCCTTGGGAATAACAACCCTTTCTTCCATGGTTTGGTAACGAAATGGGCTTTACCTTAGCATTAGCAATTGCACACGGCTGAGCAAGACTGTTCAACTTAACTTCTGTAAATGTACATGATTGATTTGGTTTAATGTAATTCATTGAGTTTTACTGTTGTGATAGTGTTGTAGTCAGGATATTTGGTTAGCTGGCTTCGCCACATCTGATGTGTTTATTTTAGCTCCACACAGACATAGGGTCTTGCATGCAAACTAACCATCTTGTCTACCCATCTGCATTACCCGACACACATTAAGATCACTTACATAAACTGTGAATTGGTTTTAAACACAAACATAACATTCAGATAACCCCAAAACCCCACATCACACCTTTTTGTTCTCCCTGAGCCCATGTGCTCCAAAGACAAAGAGACCATGTGGTGCCCCCCTTTGCGGCCATCTTTGATCCGGCCATCTTTGTAGTTTTACAGTGCTCGCCATTTTGTTTGTAGGCCATGCAGACATCAAAGACAATAGCCATCTTGTCTTTGTCTCTCTCTCTCCCCCCCCTTTTTCTCTCTCTCACACACACACACACACACACACACACCCACCCCAACACTGTTTTTTTGGTTTTTTAGTTTAGTTATTTAGTTAGATTAATATTGTGTTTTAACCTTTATTATCTTGTAAATAAATTTTGGGATTATACATGCTGGTCTGTTTAATATTGTACAAGAGTGAATAATGCCAACCGCTGCTGTGTCAAGAACTCCAAAATCCTTCAATCTTTACTATCTATTGATATAAGGTTTTTTGGTTATAGTTATTAATTTAATTATTAATCAAAGTTCCAAATTGATAGTTTAGTATATTTAATGAGACTTGTTTATGAGACTAATTAATTTGCTATCATTTTCTCTTTTTTCAAAGAGTGGTGCCCCGAGGATGATTTAATATAAATTAAATCATATTATTCATTATAATTAATAATTATTTTGATAATTATTATTTACTTTTGATACCCATTTTAATGTCTTTTGAGCTTATGTACCAATATAATTTGGTGCCCTGTTATTATTAAAATATATTGATAAGTTAGTAATATTAATTTTATTAATATTGATAATTATCTTTAATATTGTCTAAAAACTAGACCAGCTCCTACCTGCGTCCCCAACATTATGGTGCCCCGTGTGAGGCATAGTATTGTTGGCAAATTATTCATAATTTGCAATATTAATTTTCAGCATATTTTTGGTCAAAACCGAAAATTTCATATTCCACTTCTAAAAAAACCCAAAAAGTGTTGACATTCTACACCACTAGTCTTCCCCCGAGTAGACGTCCAGCTGTACTTTTAAACAAGTACATTGTGGTTGGAATTATAATTTGAGAGATTTTGATTATTAACATTTAAAACCCTTTCATAGTGTTAATTTTAAGAACTTGCTTTTCTGCTAATTCAAGTTAACCTACTCTGTAGAACTTGACAGAATTTTGGTTCAGCATTTGAAAAACACGTATTCAATGCAATCTAGTCAAGTTGTCATAATTTGCTGTTAATCTAAGTGTTCCTTTAATGACACAGCGTGCCCCCGGCCCTGTGTAACATAGAGAGCTTGTACCTGGCTGTCACTGCCATGCATTTCAGCCTGACTGAGTTAAATTGAGCCTGAAAAGAGCCACAGGTGCTACCAGCCCTTTTATATAAGTTTGCACCTAGCTGTTACTTTCACGCGTTCCAGCTTGAGTCACCTTTAAGAGACATCATCACAACTGTTCTGCCTTGCATCTCAGTTAGTGCATGTTGTGTTAAGCAAACTTGTTTTGTAAACCTGTGTTTACTTTACTGCCCCTTTTTTTTATGCCCACTAGAGTCACTAGTTGGTGTGTAGCTGCCCCTCCTCCAAAGGAAGCTACCCCCCATAGAGTAAGCCAGTACATTGTTTTGTTAGGCTAGTGTACCTACTCTACACTACAAGGTGTCTGCCAAAGAAACACCATAGCCACAACATTATTTTTCTTTGTACTAGACACCTTGTTTAGTTTTACCCTCCATTCCAGGCATAACAATGGAGAACCCCTGTTTAGAGCTTTTTATTTCCTCCGTAGCACAGAGCCTAAACCCTGGCTGCCCTGAACTCATCAGCAGGTTGAGTTTCAGTGAGTGCAGGAAAGAAATGGAATCGCTACTCACAACAGGTGTGATGCGCAGACCGATCCAAAGATTCATTGTTTAAATGCTTGCTTCTGATTTTTCACAGAAAACCCAGTCTTGCCATTCAGAGCAAAGCAGCCCTGGAGAAGGAGGTAGATCCCTAAGACGCAAAATGCTTGTCTCCTCCATGAAGTTCAGACAGAAAACAAAAAGATGATGCGTTACTTGGAAGACCTGCATTCAGCAGTCAGATCTTTGCTCACACAAAGAGCAATTGTTAGGTCTTAGATTAGAACACTCACCCCACCACAGTCTGTCAGCCATTGTGATTCTGGTTACTCAGATTCACACTCCTCACTTGATGAGGGGTTTAAACCCCCCTCTCAACTCAGAAGTGAGAGATTTCCAACTGACTCAAAGTCTTGGGAATGAAGTCAGCTCCACTGAGAGACAGTGCTAACAGCTACCTGACTTCCCATTTTTCTGATACTGACAGTGAAGATACATGTAGTTTATCTTCAAGAAGATATTCTGCTCCATGTTCTTCTCAGCTACTGAGAAATGACATTTTCACCTGTGCTCCTTCCTCCAAAGGTTCAGCCGTTCACCCTCCTTTCCACTCTGTCACAAGAGTGATGACAGCTGTTCAGCCTCTGCTTCTCAGCCGAGAGAACTTTAGCATGTGATGCACAAGTGCATTGTAATGCTAATTTAGTCTCGCCTTCACCAGAAGGACCCCACAGAGTCCCCGCTATGAAGTGCTTGAACTCATAGCTAAAGACATTGAATGTTTTGATCCAGACAACTGTGATCATCACATTGATGACTACTTAGAGAATTAGATCATAATCTAATTGATTTAACACACGCCCCCCAAAAGGGGAGAAAGTGAAACTTGTGTGGAAAACCAGCTCTAAAGCTTGCACAAGTTTATACATCACACCTCCCAGTGTCAGAAATGACTAAGTGAGCTCCGTCATGCACTGATAGAAGAATTCTCTTCTACTGCTGACGTGACCTCAGCGATGTTTGCAGCCCTCCAAATTAAACATTCACGTAGTGAGAATCCTAGGGATTACTACAGACGTTTGAGGCATGCATACTTCCAAGGTAAGAATGCACCAGGCTTAGAAGAAAACCCCATCTTCAAGTCCTTGTTTTTGCAGAACCTGCACCAATATGTTCGAAACCATGGGGTACTCAGGACGGTCAGGGTAACCCCTCACTGCTTGAGATAAGGAAGATGACACAGATAGCTTGGGAAACTCTGGTCATTTCCAAAAGGGGGGGCAAACCAACTGAGCCCACCAGCTCAAACACTGACGTGTTAAGCAGATTTTCCACCTCAAAAGACCACCTTCACAACAGGTCAAAGGGGGGGTCACAAAAGGCTGCATAAGGACACTGAGCGTAACCGCCATGTCCCCCAGTTGCGTAGAGATAGGCATTCACACAACAGAAGTGTGAGAAAGCCATACTCTGAAATTCTGTCCCAGAATTGGCGTGCCCGGGTTGATGATGACTACAGCATCTCTACCACAGTTCAGACTCTGACCACGGTTCAGAACATGGACATAACCTAGCAGACAGTGATAGCTACTCTGAGTGCCTCTCTGCCTCTGGCTACCGGAGCGTTACAGCCCTAGCCACGAGTCAAGCACAAGAGCTCCAGAGTTGTCTTCCCCCGGTACTAGCTAACACAAAGCTAACAGTGAGACGGGTGCTAGATCACGGTGCCTTAATTTTCCTTTCTTCTTTTGCAGTTACTAGGGCAAATTTGAGTTTGTTAGCAACAGCAAACCCTAAATTCTGATAGGACTCAGACACCACTGTCCAACTTTACAAGTACACTTGGACCAACTCCTTTGGGAGTATCTTGTTTAAAGATCACTAGTGCAAAACACTAGCTTGGACACCATTATGGCATCACAGAACCCGTCATACACCTGTTCTCATATTTTTAGGTGACACTCTGCATCTCACCTTAACACCTCTTTATCTCTAACATTCCTGTTCTTCACTAACCTTATAAATAACAGGGAAACACTAGGTTGTATTTTATACAGTACTATTGTTGTTGTTTATCTGGTTGTATTTGTAACTTAGGGACTGTTCTTGCTTAGCCAAGATAGATAGTTTTAACCAATGCCCAGTTGGTTATTTAATGCCCCTTCCAAATTTTAATGAACTGTTGAATGAACCCTTTTTCCCAACATGGATTTAATGACTTTCGAGTTGCCCCAGGGGTGGAACTGAACAACCCCCAGGTTGTTTCCAAGGACCTGTGAACTGTTCAACCTCTAGCTTGCTCTTAAGGATGATGGACATCTTAAGACCAAAAAAGGGGGGTGTTGCGACCCGACCTCCAAGATGGTGGCAAAGACATGAACTGCACTTCCCAGGATTCCTTTGGGTCACTCATTGAGTAGCTCCACCCATGGACTCAGTAACCATTTCCATTGGCTACTGTAACATGATGACTCATTCACAAGTACATGTGAATTTTACGCGGGATAAATAGGAAGGTCCCTCTTGTCTTCTCGGCTGCTGACCTGGAGGGAAACTCAGCCTCTTTGCTCTCTTGTTCCTGGGCCTTTCAACACCCCTGCCCCCCAGGAGGTCAGCTGCGCTCTTCTCACCTAAGCTCTCCAGCCAGAGACTGATGAAGAAGCAGCTCTGTTTTGATCTATGTCTTGTTAGCAGACAGACATAGAACACAAGGAACTTCTAAGGCAGAAGACGCGAATGCCTGCCTTTTGATCAACTAACTTCAACCCAAAGGAAATTAGCACCAAGCCACCAAGCTGCAGAAACAGGACTGGAACAGTTTCCCTCCAACTGCACAACTGGATCTCACACAGCAAGGACAACAACAGCTTCGACCCTGGAACCACAACCTTCTCCAGTCGCTTTCTCCAATCCCTCCTTGGAATTACAACCCCTTTCTTCCATGGTTGGTAACGTACTGGGCTTTACCTTAGCATTAGCAATTGCACACGGCTGAGCAAGACTGTTCAACTTAACTTCTGTAAATGTACATGTATTGTTTGGTTTAATGTAATTCATTGAGTTTTACTGTTGTGATAGTGTTGTAGTCAGGATATTTGGTTAGCTGGCTTCGCCACATCTGATGTGTTTAGTTTATGCTCCACACAGAATAGGGTCTTGCATGCAAACTAACCATCTTGTCACCCATCTGCATTATCCGAAAACATTTGATAAATTACATAAACTGTGAATTGGTTTTTAAAAACAAACATACACATTCAGATAATCCCAAAACCCCCCATCCCCCTCTTTTTTTGAGCCCATGTGCTCCAAAGGACAAAGAGACCATGTGGGGACACCCTGGCGGCCATCTTTGATCCGGGCCCTCTTTGTAGTTTTACAGTGCTCGCCATTTTGTTTGTAGGCCATGAGACATCAAAGACAATAGCCATCTTGTCTTTGTTTTTCTCTCCTCCCTCTCTCTCTCTCCCCCCCACACCAAAACACACACACACACCCCACACCACACACATGTCACACACTGTGTTTGGTTTTTTAGTTTAGTTATTTAGTTAGATTAAAATTGTGTTTTAACCTTTATTATCTTGTAAATAAAAATTTGTGGATTATACATGCTGGTCTGTTTAATATTGTACAAGAGTGAATAATGCCAACCCTGCTGTGTCAAGAACTCCAAAATCCTTCATCCTTTACTTCTATATAGTGATTTTTGGTTATAGTTATTAATTTAATTATTAATCAAAGTTCAAATTGATAGTTTAGTTAATGAGACTTGTTTATGAGACTTCATTAATTTGCGATCATTTTCTCTTTGTTTCAAAGAGTGGTGTCCCGAGGATATTTAATATACATTAAATCATATATTCAATATATTAATATTATTTTGATAATTATTATTTACTTTTGATAGCCATTTTATTTTCTTTTGAGCTTATGTACCCAAAATAATTTGGTGCCCTTTATTTTTAATATATATTATAAGTTAGT
The DNA here is from genome assembly GCA_916701645.2 of Sebastolobus alascanus. Lineage (NCBI taxonomy): Eukaryota > Metazoa > Chordata > Actinopteri > Perciformes > Sebastidae > Sebastolobus > Sebastolobus alascanus. Next base: position 13,803 of record CAKAOJ020002112.1, read on the forward strand.
AATATTAATTTTATTAATATTGATAATTATCTTTAATATTGTCTAATAACTAGACCAGCTCCTACCTGCGTCCCCAACACCTATAAAGCTTAATTTGGCCTATAAAGCTTCATTAGGCCTTTATGTAATCAGTAGATGGCCAAAAGCACATTATAGCCCGATGCCCCCCTGAGAGGTTAATCAAGCTATACAGAGTATCCAAACAAATAATTAATTTCAAGTTTTATCCTACACATTATAAACAACTTAAATATTTTTTTCTGCATGGTTTTGATGAATACTATACTATACTATGTTTCTAATAGTATTTTGGAGAACTATCCAAGTCCAGCATGGTTCTTTGAAACTCATTTCAATGTAGTTTAATGAAGACCTGTAGACCTCTTTACTGTAGTTGATCACAACATTCTCTTTAAATTAATGAAAAAGAAAGTGAATAAGTATATTTCCTAAAACTATTACTCTCAGTGTTATTGACTTGTATAAATAAATTAATACACTTTTAAAGGGTGTTTTAAAGGCAAAATGTTGAATTGAAGCGCTTTTTTGAATATACTTTATATACTTATATTTTATTCAAATAAATTTCCAACTGAATCTTTTTGAAGTAGGCCTATTACTGCCTATCTTTAAACAAATGCACACATAACCCAGATATGATCATGATTAAGCTGGATGATCTCAACCATAAAGTTACTGCCAGCTGTTGATTAGCTTAGCACAAAACCTGGAAACAGGGTAACAGCTAGCATAACAAGTTTTGAATTGTTAATTAGGAGCTTTAGAGGTGTCGGTAGGGAAATTTAGTTACCTTTGGATAGAGGCAGGCTAGCTGTTTCCCCCTGTATTCAGTCTTTATGCTAAGCTAAGCTAACTGGGTGCCGGTTCCAGCTCCATATTAACCCTGCAGGCATGGAGGTATCATTCTCTCTTCTAACTCTCTGCAAGAAAGTGAATAAGTGTATTTCCTAAAATGTTGAACTATTACTCAGTGTTATTGACTATTTATAAAATAATTTGTTAAACATGTTCTAAGGTTTTTTAAAGGCAAAATTTAAATTTATGGTTTATGTTGAATATACTTTATATACTTAATATTTTATTCAAATAAATTTTAATATTACTGCCTATCTTTTTGCCCAGATATGACGATGGGGGGTGTTAAGCTGGAAGATCTCATACAGCCATAAATAATGACCAGACCAGGGTTGGTGGTGTAATAATAACCCAGTAATTTAGAGCTGAGGAATCGGCGGCCATCTTGAATCTCCCTTTCTATTTCTGTCGCTGCCCTCCTCTGGTTCACTGACACACTTGTTTTTAAATTTTGCAGCAGTCCTCCCGATAACTTTAAGGTTACTATCTTTCTTTTTTTCAGTCTGATGACTCTTAATCTATCTAACTTCAGTCAAGTTGAGAGGGTCCAAATCACCATGAACACATAAAGTAATCTATACCCGTGGTTCCCAAACTTTTTCACGTCTGGGGGGCCCTAAAATGACACAGATTAGACCGCGGACCATCATTTGATAAGATTTTGTCCCAGGTTCCCCCATCTGGTACGTTTTCTGCTTTTAATGTTACTACAGAAAGTGTATGAAACCCATGACCAGAGTAGTCATACATCCTGTCATTGTGTTACTTATGGATGCTGGGAACCCCCTGGAACCCCCCGGAAACCCCCCGGAAACCCCCCGGGACCCCCCGGAACCCCTGGGACCCCCTGGAACCTCCCGGGACCCCCTGGAACCCCCCGGACCCCCCCCGGACCCTGGGGGGGGGGTGAAAAACCCCCGAACACTGAACTAAACGAACCCTGAAAATTAAAACTTTGGGGAATTGACTGGAACATTAAACCCCCAAACCGAAAATGGAATGACTATCTGAACCGAACAGGACCGAAATTTTTAAAAATTTAAAAATTTTTGGAATGAAATACCCTGAACCTGTTTTTCCCCACCCTGGACACCCTGAATGGACCGGCTCCTTTTAATGACCCTGGAACACCGACCCGGGGCCTGGGAAATGAACCCTGACCTGACCCCGGGAAGAACCTGGAACTGGTAACCGGGACAAGACGGGCTTTGTTTCCTTGCTGGGACCCCTGAACACTGGAACTTTGGACTTTGGGCTTGAACTGCCGGGGGAAAAATGATGGACGAAAAAATGACCCCTACCCTAACCCCCGGTTGAAGGAATGCTTAGACTCCTTTCAGTGATTTAAAATTGAGCTGAAAAACAGAACAAGACAACGGGGATATAAACAAATTTCTGGCATGTCCTCACCCTGAAGTTTGTCATACCGTAGGTTGCCATGCAACCCGAGATAAAAGTTGATTATGAATAAATGGCACTGGAGAGCGCGACCCCGCCAAGGCTCTTTAAAACCGTCCCACCCCAGCTGGGGTACCGTGAGGTGGTCTCTGAAAACCGGGGTGCTGTGTAACGACGGGGGGCCTTCTCACGCAGTTGATGCAAAACAACTTGTTTTCCCCCGTCAGCACAGCCCCACCACACGCGTAAAAACCCCCCCAAAAAAGTTCGCCTGGGGGGGGGATATCTAACCCTTTTAACTTTTGTTTTAAACCCGGGGTTTTAAATGCTATATGGAATTTTAAAAAACCAACCCTGTCCATCCCAAAAATCTAATGGATTTTTCGGGCCCCAAGTTCATATTTAGCGTACAGAATCAGAGTGTTTTCCCCAAAATTAACCTTAGACCTGAATTTGTTTCCACACAATTTAGTTTTTCTTCCCAGTTTAGTCTGAGCCCCATGGAAGACTAAAGACAGGCATGAAAGTCAACATTTTAAGACAAGCTTATATTTTTGACTTACCAGGTGTATATTTTTATTTTTATTGTGATTTTTAGGTTGTAGCAGCTCAGTTTTAAAGCTAGAGAGAAGATACTGGTATCATCTGAAACTAGAAAACCTGATGAATCCATCGGGACCAACCAAGTCAGACTAGCTTGTAGTGAAGGAGGTTAAAAACTCTCTGAACTTATGGCGAGGAAATGTGTCTGTGAACTGTCATGTCCATTTCCCAAAAGGGGGCCCTTGACCTCTGACCTCCAGATATGTGAATGTAAATGGGTTCTATGAGTTTCCCCCTTTTCAGACATGCCCCAAAAAAATTTAAATGTGTTATTTTTGTATTATTTTACTAAATTTATAATTTATATTTAAAAATGGTGTAGGCCTATCTGAATATTTCTGCATACTGGGGTCCATAAACAGTGTTGAATTCATAAATTGTTATCAGTGTAAAGCTGAGACTGGTGGATCCAATGAGCCCAACTGATTCATGTGTGATGATGTTAGTCCCCCTAGGAGACATTTCATTGACTTCACTGTATATAATGCAGGAGGACAACCGCTCAACCTGTCTAAAAAACTTTTCTAAGGTGCTGGAAAAATTAGTACATAAATGTTAGAAAAGATATCCGCACACTTAGATCTCTGCAGTGTTTCAATTTATTCTGAGCTTTCGGTCTGTCAGACCTTCATCAGAGCATACATGATTCTAACAGAGGACAGGCTGGTAGAAATAACCAATCACACTCCAGCATTAGCAGTATGCAATGCACCTGTGAACACCCTGGTGGTAGAAGCTCCACCTCTTGGGGAAATTGTAGTTCTCATAGAGAACTGTGAGGCATATAGATAAATGCCATTTACAAAGTAACAAAAGGGTGGAAACAGTGAATATAGAAAAGACATATATAAACACGAAGCATCTAATAGTAATATCATATATTTTAAAAAGTAAAGGGGGCTTTGAGAAGGATCAGGCTAAAGCCATCATAAATCAGAGACCCCCAGATCTATAAGAAGAAAACAAAATCTCAAAAACGACAATAAAACAAAGAGCTATGGAGGGGTATCAGGCGAAGGCCATCATAAACCATAGACACCCAATTCTAATTAGAAATGAAGAGAACATCTTGAATTACAGCATAACAATCATATCAAAATCCTCGTTAAGGCTGAAGTGTATCTAAAGTGTCAATCCCCAAAAAACTCCCTTTGGGATATTTTTTTCCATACCCCCCCCCTCTTGGTAGTTCAATGTGTTTGATGCCCTGGAATCGTAGAGAGGAGATAGGGTGAGACAGGAAACAGGATAGTTCATATCATTTGGGCTGATGGAGCTCTTATGCTCACTAATCCTTTGTTTCAGCATGCGTGTAGTTTTATGTAGACCTTATCACATGGGCATTTTAATAAAAAAAACATTTTCTGTGCTACATGTGATAAACCCCCTTTAAAAGGAAAACTTTTGCCCCATCTTGGATGTCTAAAAACAGGAGTTTTCCATGTGTTGTGGCACGGGCACATTACCCCATGGATAATTCCTGTCTTTTAGAGGAGCTAAAAGAGTTAGTTTTGGACCTGCCTTAATGTTGGCCCGAACCAGCTTGTTGCGTAGATTAACCCCTTCTATAACAAAGGAAAGGGGGGGGGGGGGGCCTTAAAATGCTGGGCTAATGCTGGATCAGAGGCCAAAATAGGCCAGTGTTTTTTGATGGTGTTCTTGAGGATATAATCTGAGGGATATCGGTGCTGATGCAGGGTACTGAGTAACTTTTATCTTTTTTACACTTTTTTGTAAAAGTTCAGAGGGGATTTGGAGAATGCAACTTGGTAGGCCTCATCAATACACTGTAAAGAATAGCCTCTGTCCAAAAAACGTTTTTTCATAGCAGCAGCTTTATCAATGAATTCCTCATTGAGGCGTCTGAGCCTGTAGAACTGACTTTAGGTAAACCATACTTCAGAGCTCTGGGATGAGCACTGCTGGCTAGGAGGAAGTATTCCTATCAGTTTCTTTTTGAT
>CAKAOJ020002113.1:0-21634 GCA_916701645.2 Sebastolobus alascanus
ACTATGATTTTTTTCCTAAAAAATTGACAGACAATACTATGACTTTTTTTTCAAAAAATTTTGGACATACAATACTATGACTTTTTTTTCATAAATTTTTCGACATACAATACTATGACTTTTTTTTCATAAATTTTTCGACATACAATACTATGACTTTTTTTTCCTAAAAAGTTTCGACATACAATACTATGACTTTTTTTTCATAAATTTTTCGACATACAATACTATGACTTTTTTTTCATAAAATTTTCGACATACTATACTATGACTTTTTTTTCATAAAATTTTCGACATACTATACTATGACTTTTTTTTCATAAATTTTTCGACATACTATACTATGACCTTTTTTTCGTAAAAAATTTCGACATACAATACTAAGATTTTTTTTTCATAAAAATTTTCGACATACTATACTATGACTTTTTCATAAAATATTCGACATACAATACTATGATTTTTTTTTCTTGAAATTTTCGACATACAATACTATGACTTTTTTTTCATAACATTTTCGACATACAATACTGTCTTTTTTTTCATGAAAGTTGACACAATAATATGACTTATTTCGTGAATTTTCGACATACTATGCTATGACTTTTTTTTCATAAATTTTTCGATATACTATACTATGACTTTTTTTCATAAAATATTCGACATACAATACTATGACTTTTTTTTCATAAAATTTTCGACATACTATACTATGACTTTTTTTTCATAAAATTTTCGACATACTATACTATGACTTTTTTTTCATAAATTTTTCGACATACTATACTATGACCTTTTTTTCGTAAAAAATTTCGACATACAATACTATGACTTTTTTTTCCTAAAAAGTTCGACATACAATACTATGAATTTTTTTTCTTGAAATTTTCGAATACAATACTATGACTTTTTTTTCCTAACATTTTCGACATACAATACTGTCTTTTTTTTCATGAAAGTTTTGACACACAATAATATGACTTTTATTTTCCTGAATTTTTCGACATACTATGCTATGACTTTTTTTTCATAAATTTTTCGACATACTATACTATGACCTTTTTTTCGTAAAAAATTTCGACTACAATACTAAGACTTTTTTTCATAAAAATTTTCGACATACTATACTATGACTTTTTCATAAAATATTCGACATACAATACTATGACTTTTTTTTCCTAAAAATGTTCGACATACAATACTATGACTTTTTTTTCTTGAAATTTTCGACATACAATACTGAATTTTTTTTCATAACATTTTCGACATACAATACTGTCTTTTTTTTCATGAAAGTTGACACAATAATATGACTTATTTCGTGAATTTTCGACATACTATGCTATGACTTTTTTTTCATAAATTTTTCGATATACTATACTATGACTTTTTTTCATAAAATATTCGACATACAATACTATGACTTTTTTTTCATAAATTTTTCGATATACTATACTATGACTTTTTTTAATAAAATATTCGACATACAATACTATGACTTTTTTTTCATAAAATTTTCGACATACTATACTGACTTTTTTTTCATAAAATTTTCGACATACTATACTATGACTTTTTTTTCATAAATTTTTCGACATACTATACTATGACCTTTTTTTCGTAAAAAATTTCGACATACAATACTATGACTTTTTTTTCCTAAAAATGTTCGACATACAATACTATGACTTTTTTTTCTTGAAATTTTCGACATACAATACTATGACTTTTTTTTCATAACATTTTCGACATACAATACTGTCTTTTTTTTCGTGAAAGTTTTGACACACAATAATATGACTTTTATTTTCCTGAATTTTCGACATACTATGCTATGACTTTTTTTTCATAAATTTTTCGACATACTATACTATGACTTTTTTTCATAAAATATTCGACATACAATAATGTGACTTTTTTTTCATAAAAATGTTCGATATACAATACTATGACTTTTTTTTCATAAATTTTTCGACATACAATACTATGACTTCTTTTTCCTAAAAAGTTTCGACATACAATACTTTGACTTTTTTTTCATAAATTTTTCAACATACAATACTATGACTTTTTTTTCATAAAATTTTCGACATACTATACTATGACTTTTTTTTCATAAAATTTTCGACATACTGTACTATGACTTTTTTTTCATAAATTTTTCGACATACTATACTATGACCTTTTTTTCGTAAAAAATTTCGACATACAATACTAAGACTTTTTTTTCTTGAAATTTTCGACATACAATACTGACTTTTTTTTCATAACATTTTCGACATACAATACTGTCTTTTTTTTCATGAAAGTTGACACAATAATATGACTTATTTCGTGAATTTTCGACATACTATGCTATGACTTTTTTTTCATAAATTTTTCGATATACTATACTATGACTTTTTTTCATAAAATATTCGACATACAATACTATGACTTTTTTTTCATAAAAATTTTCGATATACAATACTATGACTTTTTTTCCCTAAAAATTTTCGACATACAATACTATGACTTTTTTTTCATAACATTTTCGACATACAATACTATGACTTTTTTTTCATATAATTTTCGACATACTATACTATGACTTTTTTTTCATAAATTTTTCGACATACTATACTATGACCTTTTTTTCGTAAAAATATTCGACATACAATACTATGACTTTTTTTTCCTAAAAATTTTCGACATACTATACTATGACTTTTTTTCATAAAATATTCGACATACAATACTATGACTTTTTTTTCATAAAATTTTCGACATACAATACTATGACTTTTTTTTCATAACATTTTCGACATACTATACTATGACTTTTTTTCCTAAAAATTTTCGACATACAATACTATGACTTTTTTTTCATGAAAGTTTTTGCATATAATACTATGACTTTTTTTTCATGAAATTTTCGACATACTATATTATGACCTTTTTTTCATACATTTTTCGACATACTATTCTATGACTTTTTTTTAATAAAATATTCGACATACAATACTATGATTTTTTTTTCGTAAAAATTTTCAACATACAATACTATGACTTTTTTTTTGTAAAAATTTTCGACATACAATACTATGACTTTTTTTTCCTAAAAATTTGACATATAATACTATGACTTTTTTTTCATAACATTTTCGAAATACAATACTATGACTTTTTTTTACTAAAAAAATTTCGACAGACAATACTATGACTTTTTTTTCATAACATTTTCGACATACTATACTATGACTTTTTTTTCATAAAATATTCGACATACAATACTATGACTTTTTTTTCCTAAAAATGTTCGACATACAATACTATGACTTTTTTTTCTTGAAATTTTCGACATACAATACTATGACTTTTTTTTCATAACATTTTCGACATACAATACTGTCTTTTTTTTCATGAAAGTTGACACAATAATATGACTTATTTCGTGAATTTTCGACATACTATGCTATGACTTTTTTTTCATAAATTTTTCGATATACTATACTATGACTTTTTTTCATAAAATATTCGACATACAATACTATGACTTTTTTTTCATAAAATTTTCGACATACAATACTATGACTTTTTTTTCAAAAAATTTTGGACATACAATACTATGACTTTTTTTTCATATAATTTTCGACATACTATACTATGACTTTTTTTCCTAAAAATTTTCGACATACAATACTATGACTTTTTTTTCATAAAATTTTCGACATACTATACTATGACTTTTTTTTCATAAAATTTTCGACATACTATACTATGACTTTTTTTTCATAAATTTTTCGACATACTATACTATGACCTTTTTTTCGTAAAAAATTTCGACATACAATACTATGACTTTTTTTTCCTAAAAATGTTCGACATACTATACTATGATTTTTTTTCATAAAATATTCGACATACAATACTATGACTTTTTTTTCATAAAATTTTCGACATACAATACTATGACTTTTTTTTCATAACATTTTCGACATACAATACTATGACTTTTTTTTACTAAAAAATTTCGACAGACAATACTATGACTTTTTTTTCATAACATTTTCGACATACTATACTTTGACTTTTTTTTCATAAAATATTCGACATACAATACTATGACTTTTTTTTCATAAAATATTCGACATACAATACTATGACTTTTTTTTCCTAAAAGATTTTCGACATACAATACTATGACTTTTTTTTCCAAAAATTTTCGACATACAATACTATGACTTTTTTTTCATAATTTTTCGACATACAATAATATGACTTTTTTTTCATAAATTTTTCGACATACAATACTATGACTTTTTTTTCATAACATTTTCGACATACAATATTATGACTTTTTTTTCATATAATTTTCGACATACTATACTATGACTTTTTTTTCATAAATTTTTCGACATACTATACTATGACCTTTTTTCATAAAATTTTCGACATACAATACTATGACTTTTTTTTCATAAAATTTTGACATACAATACTATGACTTTTTTTCCTAAAATTTTCGACATACAATACTATGACTTTTTTTTCAAGAAATTTTTCGACATACTATACTATGACTTTTTTTCATGAAATTTTCGACATACTATACTATGACTTTTTTTCATAATTTTTCGACATACTATACTATGACTTTTTTTCATAAAATTTTCGACATACTATACTATTTTTTTTTTCTAAAATTTTTGACATACATACTATTTTTTTTTAAAAATTTTTGACATACAATACTTTTTTTTTTCTAAATTTGACAAAATACATACTTTTTTTTTTAAAAAATTTTACATACAACTAATTTTTTTTAAATTTTTTGACATACAAAACTTCTTTTTTTTTAAAAAATTTTTACAAAACTATGACTTTTTTTTTTATAAATTTTACTACAATACTAGACTTTTTTTTTTAAAATTTCGACATACAAAACTATGATTTTTTTTTAAAATTTGACATAATACTATCTTTTTTTTCATAAATTTTTACATACAAAACATTTTTTTTTTCAAAAATTTGACATACATACTATGACTTTTTTTTTATAAAAATTTTTGACAACATTTATTTTTTTTTTCATAAATTTTTTCCTAAAATTTTAAAATTTTTTAATTTTTACTATACTATGACCTTTTTTTCGTAAAAATATTCAACATACAATACTATGACTTTTTTTTTGTAAAAATTTTCGACATACAATACTATGACTTTTTTTTCCTAAAAATTTGACATATAATACTATGACTTTTTTTTCATGAATTTTTCGACATACAATAATATGACTTTTTTTTCATAGATTTTTCGACATACAATACTATGACTTTTTTTTCATAACATTTTCGACATACAATACTATGACTTTTTTTTCATATAATTTTCGACATACTATACTATGACTTTTTTTTCATAAATTTTTCGACATACTATACTATGACCTTTTTTTCGTAAAAATATTCGACATACAATACTATGACTTTTTGTTCCTAAAAATTTTCGACATACTATACTATGACTTTTTTTCATAAAATATTCGACATACAATACTGACTTTTTTTTCATAAAATTTTCGACATACTATGCTATGACTTTTTTTCATACATTTTTCGACATACTATACTATGACTTTTTTTCATAAAATTTTCGACATACTATACTATGACTTTTTTTTCATAAAATTTTCGACATACTATACTATGAACTTTTTTTCGTAAAAAATTTCGACATAGAATACTGACTTTTTTTTCTTGAAATTTTCGACATACAATACTATGACTTTTTTTCATAACATTTTCGACATACAATACTATGCCTTTTTTTTCATGAAAGTTGACAAAATAATATGACTTTTATTTCGTGAATTTTCGACATACTATGCTATGACTTTTTTTCATAAAATATTCGACATACAATACTATGACTTTTTTTTCCTAAAAAATTTCGACAGACAATACTATGACTTTTTTTTCAAAAAATTTTGGACATACAATACTATGACTTTTTTTTCATAAATTTTTCGACATACAATATTAAGACTTTTTTTTCCTAAAAATTTTCGACATACTATACTATGACTTTTTTTCATAAAATATTCGACATACAATACTATGACTTTTTTTTCATAAAATTTTCGACATACAATACTATGACTTTTTTTTCATAACATATTCGACGTACAATACTATGACTTTTTTTCCTAAAAATTTTCGACATACAATACTATGACTTTTTTTTCATAAAATTTTCGACATACTATACTATGACTTTTTTTTCATAAAATTTTCGACATACTATACTATGACTTTTTTTTCATAAATATTTCGACATACTATACTATGACCTTTTTTTCGTAAAAAATTTCGACATACAATACTATGACTTTTTTTTCCTAAAAATGTTCGACATACAATACTATGACTTTTTTTTCTTGAAATTTTCGACATACAATGCTATGACTTTTTTTTCATAACATTTTCGACATACAATACTGTCTTTTTTTTCATGAAAGTTGACACACAATAATATGACTTTTTTTTCAAAAAATTTTGGACATACAATACTATGACTTTTTTTTCATAAATTTTTCGACATACAATACTATGACTTTTTTTTCCTAAAAAGTTTCGACATACAATACTATGACTTTTTTTTCATAAATTTTTCAACATACAATACTATGACTTTTTTTTCATAAAATTTTCGACATACTATACTATGACTTTTTTTTCATAAAATTTTCGACATACTGTACTATGACTTTTTTTTCATAAATTTTTCGACATACTATACTATGACCTTTTTTTCGTAAAAAATTTCGACATACAATACTAAGACTTTTTTTTCATAAAAATTTTCGACATACTATACTATGACTTTTTCATAAAATATTCGACATACAATACTATGACTTTTTTTTCCTAAAAATGTTCGACATACAATACTATGACTTTTTTTTCTTGAAATTTTCGACATACAATACTGACTTTTTTTTCATAACATTTTCGACATACAATACTGTCTTTTTTTTCATGAAAGTTGACACAATAATATGACTTATTTCGTGAATTTTCGACATACTATGCTATGACTTTTTTTTCATAAATTTTTCGATATACTATACCATGACTTTTTTTCATAAAATATTCGACATACAATACTATGACTTTTTTTTCATAAAAATGTTCGATATACAATACTATGACTTTTTTTCCCTAAAAATTTTCGACATACAATACTATGACTTTTTTTTCATAACATTTTCGACATACAATACTATGACTTTTTTTTCATATAATTTTCGACATACTATACTATGACTTTTTTTTCATAAATTTTTCGACATACTATACTATGACCTTTTTTTCGTAAAAATATTCGACATACAATACTATGACTTTTTTTCCCTAAAAATGTTCGACATACTATACTATGACTTTTTTTCATAACATTTTCGACATACAATACTATGACTTTTTTTTCATATAATTTTCGACATACAATACTATGATTTTTTTTTCATAACATTTTCGACATACTATACTATGACTTTTTTTCCTAAAAATTTTCGACATACAATACTATGACTTTTTTTTCATGAAAGTTTTTGCATATAATACTATGACTTTTTTTTCATGAAATTTTCGACATACTATATTATGACCTTTTTTTCATACATTTTTCGACATACTATCTATGACTTTTTTTAATAAAATATTCGACATACAATACTATGATTTTTTTTTCGTAAAAATTTTCAACATACAATACTATGACTTTTTTTTTGTAAAAATTTTCGACATACAATACTATGACTTTTTTCCTAAAAATTTGACATATAATACTGACTTTTTTTTCATAAAATTTTCGACATAATATATGATTTTTTTTCATAAAATTTCGACATACAATACTAGACTTTTTTTTCATAAACTTTTTCGACATTATACTATGATTTTTTTTCTAAAAATTCGAATACAATACTATGACTTTTTTTTCTAAATTTTTACATACTACTATGACTTTTTTCATAAAATTTTCGACATAAATACTAACTTTTTTTTCATAAAATTTTCGACATACTATACTAGACTTTTTTTAAAATTTTGACATACAATACTGACTTTTTTTTCATAAATTTTCACATACAATACTATGACTTTTTTTTCAAAATTTTACAATAATTTTTTTTATAAAATTTTGCATACATCTAACTTTTTTTTCATAAATTTTTCAATACATATTGACTTTTTTTCATAAAAATTTTCGACATACAATACTATACTTTTTTTTCATAATTTTCATACTATACTATACTTTTTTTCTAAAATTTTGAATACAATACTATGACTTTTTTTTAAAAATTTCGACATACAATACTATGACTTTTTTTCATAAATTTTCGACATACAATACTATGACTTTTTTTTATAAATTTTCGACATACAATACTATGACTTTTTTTTCATAAATTTTCACACAATAATATGACTTTTTTTCTAAATTTTCGACATACAATGACTTTTTTTTCATAAATTTTTCGACATAATACTATGACTTTTTTTTCTAAAAATTTTCGACTAAATACTATGATTTTTTTTCATAAATTTCATACATACTATGACTTTTTTTCAAAAATTTTATACAATACTATTTTTTTTTCATAAATTTTGACATAAATTATTTTTTTTTCATAAATTTTATACTATACTATGATTTTTATTTCAAATTTAATATATACTATACTTTTTTTTATAAATTTTACATACATACTATATTTTTTATAAAATATTTCAATACAATACTATGACTTTTTTTTCAAAATTTTCGACATACAATACTATGACTTTTTTTCTTAAATTTTCGACATACAATACTTGACTTTTTTTTCATAAAATTTTCGACATACAATACATGACTTTTTTTTTTTTTCATGATTAATTTTGACATAATATATGACTTTTTTTAAATTTTCGACATACTATACTATGACTTTTTTTTCATAAATTTTCGACATACTATACTATGACTTTTTTTTCATAAAATATTCGACATACAATACTATGACTTTTTTTTCATAAAATTTTCGACATACAATACTATGACTTTTTTTCATAAAATTTTCGACATACAATACTATGACTTTTTTTCATAAATTTTCGACATACTATACTATGACTTTTTTTTCATAAAATTTTCGACATACTATACTATGACTTTTTTTTCATAAAATTTTCGACATACTATACTATGACCTTTTTTTCCGTAAAAATTTCGACATACAATACTATGACTTTTTTTTCATAAAATTTTCGACATACTATACTATGACTTTTTTCATAAAATTTTCGACATACAATACTATGACTTTTTTTTCATAAAATTTTCGACATACAATACTATGACTTTTTTTTCATAAATTTTCGACATACTATACTATGACTTTTTTTTCATAACATTTTCGACATACAATACTATGACTTTTTTTCATGAAATTTTCGACATACAATACTATGACTTTTTTTTCATAAATTTTCGACATACTATACTATGACTTTTTTTCATAAATTTTTCGACATACTATACTATGACTTTTTTTCATAAAATTTTCGACATACTATACTATGACTTTTTTTCGTAAAAATTTCGACATACAATACTATGACTTTTTTTTCATAAAATTTTCGACATACTATACTATGACTTTTTTCATAAAATTTCGACATACAATACTATGACTTTTTTTTCATAAAATGTTCGACATACAATACTATGACTTTTTTTTCATGAACATTTTCGACATACAATACTGACTTTTTTTTCATAACATTTTCGACATACAATACTAGTCTTTTTTTTCATGAAATTTCGACATACAATACTATGACTTTTTTCGTGAAAATTTTCGACATACTATACTATGACTTTTTTTTCATAAATTTTTCGACTATACTATACCATGACTTTTTTTCATAAAATATTCGACATACTATACTATGACTTTTTTTTCATAAAATGTTCGACTATACAATACTATGACTTTTTTTCCTAAAAATTTTCGACTATACAATACTATGACTTTTTTTTCATAACATTTTCGACATACAATACGATGACTTTTTTTTCATATAATTTTCGACATACTATACTATGACTTTTTTTTCATAAATTTTTCGACATACTATACTATGACCTTTTTTTCGTAAAAATATTCGACATACAATACTATGACTTTTTTTCCCTAAAAATTTTCGACATACTATACTATGACTTTTTTTCATAACATTTTCGACATACAATACTATGACTTTTTTTTCATATAATTTTCGACATACAATACTATGACTTTTTTTTCATAACATTTTCGACATATTATACTATGACTTTTTTTCCTAAAAATTTTCGACATACAATACTATGACTTTTTTTTCATGAAAGTTTTTGCATATAATACTATGACTTTTTTTTCATGAAATTTTCGACATACTATATTATGACCTTTTTTTCATACATTTTTCGACATACTATTCTATGACTTTTTTTTAATAAAATATTCGACATACAATACTATGATTTTTTTTTCGTAAAAATTTTCAACATACAATACTATGACTTTTTTTTTGTAAAAATTTTCGACATACAATACTATGACTTTTCCTAAAAATTTGACATATAATACTGACTTTTTTTTCATAACATTTTCGACATACAATACTATGACTTTTTTTTACTAAAAAAATTTCGACAGACAATAATATGACTTTTTTTTCATAACATTTTCGACATACTATACTATGACTTTTTTTTCATAAAATATTCGACATACAATACTATGACTTTTTTTTCCTAAAAGATTTTCTCGACATACAATACTATGACTTTTTTTTCAAAAAATTTTGGACATACAATACTATGACTTTTTTTTCATATAATTTTCGACATACTATACTATGACTTTTTTTCCTAAAAATTTTCGACATACAATACTATGAATTTTTTTTCATAAAATTTTCGACATACTATACTATGACTTTTTTTTCATAAAATTTTCGACATACTATACTATGACTTTTTTTTCATAAATTTTTCGACATACTATACTATGACCTTTTTTTCGTAAAAAATTTCGACATACAATACTATGACTTTTTTTTCCTAAAAATGTTCGACATACTATACTATGACTTTTTTTCATAAAATATTCGACATACAATACTATGACTTTTTTTTCATAAAATTTTCGACATACAATACTGACTTTTTTTTCATAACATTTTCGACATACAATACTATGACTTTTTTTCCTAAAAATTTTCGACATACAATACTATGACTTTTTTTTCATAAAATTTTCGACATACTATACTATGACTTTTTTTTCATAAAATTTTCGACATACTATACTATGACTTTTTTTTCATAAATTTTTCGACATACTATACTATGACCTTTTTTTCGTAAAAAATTTCGACATACAATACTATGACTTTTTTTTCCTAAAAATGTTCGACATACAATACTATGACTTTTTTTTCATATAATTTTCGACATACTATACTATGACTTTTTTTTCATAAATTTTTTGACATACTATACTATGACTTTTTTTCGTGAAAATATTCGACATACAATACTATGACTTTGTTTTCCTAAAAATTTTCGACATACTATACTATGACTTTTTTTCATAAAATATTCGACATACAATACTAGGACTTTTTTTTCATAAAATTTGACATACAATACTATGACTTTTTTTCCATGAAAGTTTTTGCATACAATACTATGACTTTTTTTTCATGAAATATTCGACATACTATACTATGACCTTTTTTTCATACATTTTTCGACATACTATACTATGACTTTTTTTTAATAAAATATTCGATATACAATACAATGATTTTTTTTTCGTAAAAATTTTCAACATACAATACTATTATTTTTTTTTCGTAAAAATTTTCGACATACAATACTATGACTTTTTTTTCCTAAAAATTTGACATATAATACTATGATTTTTTTTTCATAACATTTTCGACATACAATACTATGACTTTTTTTTACTAAAAATTTTCGACAGACAATACTATGACTTTTTTTTCACAACATTTTCGACATACTATACTATGACTTTTTTTTCATAAAATATTCGACATACAATACTATGACTTTTTTTTCCTAAAATTTTTTTTCGACATACAATACTATGACTTTTTTTTCAAAAAATTTTGGACATACAATACTATGACTTTTTTTTCATGAAAGTTTCGACATACTATACCATGACTTTTTTTCGTAAAAATTTTCGACATACAATATTATAACTTTTTTTCATAACATTTTCGACATCCTATACTATGACTTTTTTCATAAATTTTTTGACATACTATACTATGACTTTTTTTCATAAAATATTCGCCATACAATACTATGACTTTTTTTTCATAAAATTTGACATACAATACTATGACTTTTTTTTCATAACATTTTCGACATACAATACTATGACTTTTTTTCCTAAAAATTTTCGACATACAATACTATGACTTTTTTTTCATGAAAGTTTTTGCATACAATACTATGACTTTTTTTTCATGAAATATTCGACATACTATACTATGACCTTTTTTTCATACATTTTTCGACATACTATTCTATGACTTTTTTTTAATAAAATATTCGATATACAATACAATGATTTTTTTTTCGTAAAAATTTTCAACATACAATACTATGACTTTTTTTTCATAACATTTTCGACATACAATACTGTCTTTTTTTTCATGAAAGTTTTGACACACAATAATATGACTTTTATTTTCCTGAATTTTCGACATACTATGCTATGACTTTTTTTTCATAACATTTTCGACATACAATACTGTCTTTTTTTTCATGAAAGTTTTGACACACAATAATATGACTTTTATTTTCCTGAATTTTCGACATACTATGCTATGACTTTTTTTTCATAAATTTTTCGACATACTATACTATGACTTTTTTTCATAAAATATTCGACATACAATACTGTGACTTTTTTTTCATAAAAATGTTCGATATACAATACTATGACTTTTTTTTCATAAAATTTTCGACATACTGTACTATGACTTTTTTTTCATAAATTTTTCGACATACTATACTATGACCTTTTTTTCGTAAAAAATTTCGACATACAATACTAAGACTTTTTTTTCATAAAAATTTTCGACATACTATACTATGACTTTTTCATAAAATATTCGACATACAATACTATGACTTTTTTTTCCTAAAAATGTTCGACATACAATACTATGACTTTTTTTTCTTGAAATTTTCGACATACAATACTGACTTTTTTTTCATAACATTTTCGACATACAATACTGTCTTTTTTTTCATGAAAGTTGACACAATAATATGACTTATTTCGTGAATTTTCGACATACTATGCTATGACTTTTTTTTCATAAATTTTTCGATATACTATACTATGAGTTTTTTTCATAAAATATTCGACATACAATACTATGACTTTTTTTTCATAAAAATGTTCGATATACAATACTATGACTTTTTTTCCCTAAAAATTTTCGACATACAATACTATGACTTTTTTTTCATAACATTTTCGACATACAATACTATGACTTTTTTTTCATATAATTTTCGACATACTATACTATGACTTTTTTTTCATAAATTTTTCGACATACTATACTATGACCTTTTTTTCGTAAAAAATATTCGACATACAATACTATGACTTTTTTTTCCTAAAAATTTTCGACATACTATACTATGACTTTTTTTCATAAAATATTCGACATACAATACTATGACTTTTTTTTCATAAAATTTTCGACATACAATACTATGACTTTTTTTTCATAACATTTTCGACATACTATACTATGACCTTTTTTTCGTAAAAAATTTCGACATACAATACTATGACTTTTTTTTCCTAAAACTGTTCGACATACAATACTATGACTTTTTTCTTGAAATTTTCGACATACAATACTATGACTTTTTTTTCATAACATTTTCGACATACAATACTATGCCTTTTTTTTCATGAAAGTTTTGACACACAATAATATGACTTTTATTTCGTGAATTTTCGACATACTATGCTATGACTTTTTTCATTAATTTTTCGACATACTATACTATGACTTTTTTTCATAAAATATTCGACATACAATACTATGACTTTTTTTTCATAAAAATGTTCGATATACAATACTATGACTTTTTTTCCCTAAAAATTTTCGACATACAATACTATGACTTTTTTTTCATAAAATTTTCGACATACAATACTATGACTTTTTTTTCCTAAAAATTTGACATATAATACTGACTTTTTTTTCATAACATTTTCGATATACAATACTATGACTTTTTTTTCATGAAATGTTCGACATACAGTACTATAAGTTTTTTTTCATAAAAATTTGACATACAGTACTATGACTTTTTTTTCATAAAAATTCGACATACAATACTATGACTTTTTTTCATAAAATATTCGACATACAATACTATGACTTTTTTTTCCTAAAAAATTTCGACAGACATTATAACTTTTTTTCATAACATTTTCGACATACTATACTATGACTTTTTTCATAAATTTTTTGACATACTATACTATGACTTTTTTTCGTAAACATTTTCGACACAATACTATGACTTTTTTTTCATGAAATTTTCGACATACAGTACTATAAGTTTTTTTCATAAAAATTTGACATACAGTACTATGACTTTTTTTTACTAAAAATTTTCGACAGACAGTACTATGACTTTTTTTTCATAACATTTTCGACATACTATACTATGACTTTTTTTTCATAAAATATTCGACATACAATACTATGACTTTTTTTTCCTAAATTTTTTTTTCGACATACAATACTATGACTTTTTTTCATAAAATATTCGACATACAATACTATGACCTTTTTTTCGTAAAAAATTTCGACATACAATACTATGACTTTTTTTTCCTAAAAATTTTCAACATACAATACTATGATTTTTTTTTCATAAAATTTTCGACATACAATACTATGACTTTTTTTCATGAAATTTTCGACATACAATACTATGACTTTTTTTTCATGAAAGTTTTTGCATACAATACTATGACTTTTTTTTCATGAAATATTCGACATACTATACTATGACCTTTTTTTCATACATTTTTCGACATACTATACTATGACTTTTTTTTAATAAAATATTCGATATACAATGCAATGATTTTTTTTTCGTAAAAATTTTCAACATACAATACTATTACTTTTTTTTCGTAAAAATTTTCGACATACAATACTATGACTTTTTTTTCCTAAAAATTTGACATATAATACTATGATTTTTTTTTCATAACATTTTCGACATACAATACTATGACTTTTTTTTACTAAAAATTTTCGACAGACAATACTATGACTTTTTTTTCACAACATTTTCGACATACTATACTATGACTTTTTTTTCATAAAATATTCGACATACAATACTATGACTTTTTTTTCCTAAAATTTTTTTTCGACATACAATACTATGACTTTTTTTTCAAAAAATTTTGGACATACAATACTATGACTTTTTTTTCATGAAAGTTTCGACATACTATACCATGACTTTTTTTCGTAAAAATTTTCGACATACAATATTATAACTTTTTTTCATAACATTTTCGACATCCTATACTATGACTTTTTTCATAAATTTTTTGACATACTATACTATGACTTTTTTTCGTAAACATTTTCGACACGATACTATGACTTTTTTTTCATGAAATTTTCGACATACAGTACTATAAGTTTTTTTCATAAAAATTTGACATACAGTACTATGACTTTTTTTTACTAAAAATTTTCGACAGACAATACTATGACTTTTTTTTCATAACATTTTCGACATACTATACTATGACTTTTTTTTCATAAAATATTCGACATACAATACTATGACTTTTTTTTCCTAAAATTTTTTTTCGACATACAATACTATGACTTTTTTTTCATAACATTTTCGACATACTATACTATGACTTTTTTTCATAAAATATTCGACATACCATACTATGACTTTTTTTTCCTAAAAAATTTTTTAGACATACAGTACTATGACTTTTTTTTCCAAAAATTTTAGACATACAATACTGACTTTTTTTTCATGAAATTTTCGAAATACAATAATATGACTTTTTTTTCATAAATTTTTCGACATACAATACTATGACTTTTTTTTCCTAAAAAATTTCGACAGACAATACTATGACTTTTTTTCCATAACATTTTCGACATACTATACTATGACTTTTTTTCAGAAAATATTCGACATACCATACTATGACTTTTTTTTCCCAAAAATTTTTTTAGACATACAATACTATTACTTTTTTTTCAAAAAATTTTGGACATACAATACTATGACTTTTTTTTCATGAAATTTTCGACTAACAATATGACTTTTTTTTCATAAATTTTTCGACATACAATACTATGACTTTTTTTTCCTAAAAAGTTTCGAGATACAATACTATGACTTTTTTTTCATACATTTTTCGACATACAATACTATGACTTTTTTTTCATAAAATTTTCGACATACTATACTATGACTTTTTTTTAATAAAATTTTCGACATACTATACTATGACTTTTTTTTCATACATTTTTCGACATACTATACTATGACCTTTTTTTCGTAAAAAATTTCGACATACAATACTGTGACTTTTTTTTCCTAAAAATTTTCAACATACAATACTATGACTTTTTTTTCATAAAATTTTCGACATACAATACTATGACTTTTTTTTCATATAATTTTCGACATACTATACTATGACTTTTTTTTCATAAATTTTTTGACATACTATACTATGACTTTTTTTCGTGAAAATATTCGACATACAATACTATGACTTTGTTTTCCTAAAAATTTTCGACATACTATACTATGACTTTTTTTCATAAAATATTCGACATACAATACTAGGACTTTTTTTTCATAAAATTTGACATACAATACTATGACTTTTTTTCCATGAAAGTTTTTGCATACAATACTATGACTTTTTTTTCATGAAATATTCGACATACTATACTATGACCTTTTTTTCATACATTTTTCGACATACTATACTATGACTTTTTTTTAATAAAATATTCGATATACAATACAATGATTTTTTTTTCGTAAAAATTTTCAACATACAATACTATTATTTTTTTTTCGTAAAAATTTTCGACATACAATACTATGACTTTTTTTTCCTAAAAAATTTTTTAGACATACAGTACTATGACTTTTTTTTCAAAAAATTTTAGACATACAATAGACTTTTTTTTCATGAAATTTTCGAAATACAATAATATGACTTTTTTTTCATAAATTTTTCGACATACAATACTATGACTTTTTTTTCCTAAAAAATTTCGACAGACAATACTATGACTTTTTTTCCATAACATTTTCGACATACTATACTATGACTTTTTTTCAGAAAATATTCGACATACCATACTATGACTTTTTTTTCCCAAAAATTTTTTTAGACATACAATACTATTACTTTTTTTTCAAAAAATTTTGGACATACAATACTATGACTTTTTTTTCATGAAATTTTCGACTAACAATATGACTTTTTTTTCATAAATTTTTCGACATACAATACTATGACTTTTTTTTCCTAAAAAGTTTCGAGATACAATACTATGACTTTTTTTTCATACATTTTTCGACATACAATACTATGACTTTTTTTTCATAAAATTTTCGACATACTATACTATGACTTTTTTTTCATAAAATTTTCGACATACTATACTATGACTTTTTTTTCATACATTTTTCGACATACTATACTATGACCTTTTTTTCGTAAAAAATTTCGACATACAATACTGTGACTTTTTTTTCCTAAAAATTTTCAACATACAATACTATGACTTTTTTTTCATAAAATTTTCGACATACAATACTATGACTTTTTTTTCATATAATTTTCGACATACTATACTATGACTTTTTTTTCATAAATTTTTTGACATACTATACTATGACGTTTTTTCGTGAAAATATTCGACATACAATACTATGACTTTGTTTTCCTAAAAATTTTCGACATACTATACTATGACTTTTTTTCATAAAATATTCGACATACAATACTAGGACTTTTTTTTCATAAAATTTGACATACAATACTATGACTTTTTTTCCATGAAAGTTTTTGCATACAATACTATGACTTTTTTTTCATTAAATTTTCGACATACTATACTATGACCTTTTTTTCATACATTTTTCGACATACTATACTATGACTTTTTTTTAATAAAATATTCGATATACAATACAATGATTTTTTTTTCGTAAAAATTTTCAACATACAATACTATTATTTTTTTTTCGTAAAAATTTTCGACATACAATACTATGACTTTTTTTTCCTAAAAATTTGACATATAATACTATGATTTTTTTTTCATAACATTTTCGACATACAATACTATGACTTTTTTTTACTAAAAATTTTCGACAGACAATACTATGACTTTTTTTTCACAACATTTTCAACATACTATACTATGACTTTTTTTTCATAAAATATTCGACATACAATACTATGACTTTTTTTTCCTAAAATTTTTTTTCGACATACAATACTATGACTTTTTTTTCAAAAAATTTTGGACATACAATACTATGACTTTTTTTTCATGAAAGTTTCGACATACTATACCATGACTTTTTTTCGTAAAAATTTTCGACATACAATATTATAACTTTTTTTCATAACATTTTCGACATCCTATACTATGACTTTTTTCATAAATTTTTTGACATACTATACTATGACTTTTTTTCATAAAATATTCGCCATACAATACTATGACTTTTTTTTCATAAAATTTGACATACAATACTATGACTTTTTTTTCATAACATTTTCGACATACAATACTATGACTTTTTTTCCTAAAAATTTTCGACATACAATACTATGACTTTTTTTTCATGAAAGTTTTTGCATACAATACTATGACTTTTTTTTCATGAAATATTCGACATACTATACTATGACCTTTTTTTCATACATTTTTCGACATACTATTCTATGACTTTTTTTTAATAAAATATTCGATATACAATACAATGATTTTTTTTTCGTAAAAATTTTCAACATACAATACTATGACTTTTTTTTCGTAAAAATTTTCGACATACAATACTATGACTTTTTTTTCCTAAAAATTTGACATATAATACTATGACTTTTTTTTCATAACATTTTCGACATACAATACTATGACTTTTTTTTACTAAAAATTTTCGACAGACAATACTATGACTTTTTTTTCATAACATTTTCGACATACTATACTATGACTTTTTTTTCATAAAATATTCGACATACAATACTATGACTTTTTTTTCATAAAATTTTTTTTCGACATACAATACTATGACTTTTTTTTCAAAAAATTTTGGACATACAATACTATGACTTTTTTTTCATGAAAGTTTCGACATACTATACCATGACTTTTTTTCGTAAAAATTTTCGACATACAATATTATAACTTTTTTTCAGAACATTTTCGACATACTATACTATGACTTTTTTCATAAATTTTTTGACATACTATACTATGACTTTTTTTCGTAAACATTTCCGACACAATATTATGACTTTTTTTTCATCCAATTTTCGACATACAATACAATGACTTTTTTTCATAAAGTTTTCAACATACTATACTATGACTTTTTTGTCATGAAAGTTTCGACATACAATAATATGACTTTTTTTTCGTGGAAATTTTCGACATACTATACTATGACTTTTTTTCATAAATTTTTCGACATACTATACTATGACCTTTTTTTCGTAAAAATTTTCGACATACAATACTGACTTTTTTTTCGTAAAAATGTTCGGCATACAATACTATGACTTTTTTTCGTAAAAATTTTCGACATACAATACAATGACTTTTTTTCATAAAGTTTTCAACATACTATACTTTGACTTTTTTTTCATGAAATTTTCGACATACAATAATATGACTTTTTTTTCATAAATTTTTCGACATACTATAAAATGACTTTTTTTCCTAAAATTTTTTGAAATACAATACTATGACTTTTTTTTCATGAAAGTTTCGACATACAATAATATGACTTTTTTCGGGAAAATTTTCGACATACTATACTATGACTTTTTTTTCATAAATTTTTCGACATACTATACTATGACTTTTTTTCCTAAAAATTTTCCACATACAATACTATGACATTTTTTTTTGAAAACTTTTCGACATACAATATTTTGACTTTTTTTTCATACAATTTTCGACATACTATACTATCACTTTTTTTTCATACAATTTTCGACATACAATACTATGACCTTTTTTTTTATAAAATTTTCGACATACAATACTATGACTTTTTTTCATGAAATTTTCGACATACTATAGTATGACTTCTTTTTTCATAACATTTTCCGGCATACTATACTATGACTTTTTTTTAATAAAATATTCGACATACAATACTATGATTTTTTTTTCGTAAAAATTTTCAACATACAATACTATGACTTTTTTTTCGTAAAAATTTTCGACATACAATAGTATGACTTTTTTTTTTAATAACATTTTCGATATACTATACGATGACTTTTTTTTTGTGGAAATTTTCGACATACTATACTATGACTTTTTTTCATAAGATTTTCGACATACAATACTATGACTTTTTTTTCATGAAATTTTCGACACAATAATATGACTTTTTTTTCGTGAATTTTCGACATCCTGTACTATGACTTTTTTTTGTGAATTTTTGACATACTATACTATGACTTTTTTTTGTGAATTTTCGACATACTATACTATGACTTTTTTTTCATAAAACTTTCGACATACTATACTATGTCTTTTTTTTCGTGAAAATTTACGACATTTATTTTTTATTACATTTTTAGGACATACTATACTTTGACTTTTTTTGAAACTTTTTTTTAATTTATTTTTTATTACATTTTTAGGACATATTGTATACTTTGACTTTTTTTAAAAGTCTTTTTTAATTAATTTTTTATTACATTTTTAGGACATACTACTTTGACTTTTTTTAAAACTTTTTATTTATTTATTTTTTATTACATTCTTAGGACATACTGTACTTAAATAAAGCAAAAACCAGCAACAACACACAAACACCAATATTCCATAAAAATAAAGCAAATACGGTGTCTAGTGGCAGCGAATCAAGCGTTCAATGCTGGGAAGCGAAGCGATCCCTCGCCATAAAAAACGCCCCTGTGGACACGTACCAATACACAATGAATGGGAAGCGTGGAAAGGACAGTGGCTGTGGACATTCACCTTTAACAACTTGAACACCAAACATATTGTGTACACGACTTCCCAGGATGTATTTTATTGTATTTTCATATTTGTAGTGTATTGTGGTTTTGTCATATAGAAAGCTGTATATTTTAATTACACTGTACATGTTAAAGCCCAACTAGGGGACAAGAGTTGAAAATTAGCCCTGTAGTTATTTTGAATTAACATTCCTCGAAAAAAAAAAATAAAAAAGAAGGGTT